>WBMV01002499.1:167347-268510 GCA_013396655.1 Campylorhamphus procurvoides
TGGACTTTGAACCTAGTAAATTCCTCTTACAATGTTGTTTACCATATATTTGATTATAAGCATAAATTATATGGTTAGGCAAAAATCTCCTATCATTCAGAGTATTTATTAGTTTGGGTTTTGTCCTAACTGTAAAACTAAGATATATTACACCATCTGTATTTGAATAAGAGGCTGGGAAACCACAGGAAAGTTATTTTAGTTACAGTCTAATGTTTTTCCAGCACTGTTGGAAAATATTGGATAAACAAGATTGAGAAATTACTGTCAAAGGTAATAATTTTAAGAATTTTTATCCTTATTTTTATTTTATTTTTTTAAAAATCAATTAGCACTCATATTTGTTCCTATCAATGTAAGCAATTATTTATAGTGAAATATAGAATAGTGAATTAAAGTATTTGGGATTATTATTTAATTGGTTAATCACTAATACAGTATTTACTACTGCATGTGTGATTCAGAGTCACAGGTTGTTTCACAGTTTTAGATTTATATTCTTAGGGAAATATTTGTCATCAAGATAAAATCAGAAATGAAGTTGCTGAAGAGTATTTACATTTTAAGTGGGAATGATGTAGATTGACCATTGTATTGTATGAAAAAAAGAATCAAATAATCCATGGGTAAATAATACTGTTGCTAACTATGTCAGAGAAAGTACTTGTTTTACAGATAAATAGATGTATTTGTATATCAGAAATTAGAAAACTAATTAATGTTTTAATTTAAAGAAATTGCTTTTAATTGTTTCAAAAGATCCCTCCAAAATCCATGACATTCACTATGGTAGCATGTTTACAAGTAACACCATAACTTCTCTTTTCCTTTTTTAAACATATAATGGAAATAGAATTTGCAGTATTGGAAATTACATATGGGACAGCTAAGTGGTATTAAGTTACTAATTTTTACCAATCCAGAGAGGTTTTGTTTGCACTTACATTAGAATTCCATATCTTTAATTTATGTACCTATGCTAAGAGGTTTTCAAGAAAGAGAATTCAGTGTTCTTGGATTCTGACATGGGATCAGAATACTTTTCTTTCCATATAAATAATGATAAACACAATGCTTTATCTGACTGTTTTGCATCAAATATTTTAAGACCTTAGTTATGTGCATTTTTTCCTGTATTATATTAAGAAACAGTTGTATTGAGTTAAAAATTCAGTCACTTAAATATCAGCTGCCACATGGTGAGTATTTAGTGTAAAAGGCAGTAAATTTGACAGCATGTGTGATAGAATTCAACATTAAAGTCTGTTTTAAGTTAAAATGTGATACAATTAAATAATTACTGATTTTTCCTTCCTTTTCCACCTTTCTTGGTAATTACAGTAAGTGAATATCAGTATTTGTGATCATATTTTTTTCCCCCTCAAACAAAAATGAAAAAACAAAGTACAGCAAATTTCCCAAAGGTGGCCCAGAGAAGCTTTGGCTGTCCCATCCCTGGAAGTGTCCAAGGCCAGGTTGGATGGGACTCTGAGCAACCTAGTCTAGTGAAAGGTGTCTCTGCTATGGTTGTGGGGTTTAAACTAAATGATCTTTAAGGTCCCTTCCAACCCCAACTATTCCATGATTCTATACATAAAGAGCAGAACTGGATTAAAAATCATTTCTTTTTCCTCAGGTGTACTACACGAAGGTTGAAGTGCCAAGAAGAGGACTTTTTTCATTTATTTATTTAATTATTTTATTCAGTTTTTCCCAATATTTTAATACACTTGAAGTTCAAATAAACTTGAGAAAGGGAGTGGGAAGCTGTTATGGATAAGAATTTTTACGACGTTGTTAAATATAAAGTTTATGCTCTCGAAAATTGGAAGCCAGAATTCATTTTTCTTCCTTGTCCTTTTCCATGCACTGATACAAAACTGAAATATAGGGTTTCCAGTTGCATTTATGGTTCAAGTTTTTTTTTGGTATTGCAAACTTCTGACTAGAAAATGTGAAAAATTAAAGTAAATCTATGACTGGATTTGGGGTTTGATCATTGTCTGAGGGGTTATTCCTACGCAGTTTCACCGTTGCATTTTTGGGGACCAGAGAGATAATGCTAACAGTAAGATATAATGACCTTACATAAATGCATTTTCATTAACTGCAGCATCATAGCACAATGAGAGCATAAAGAAGTTTTGAGCTTGGAGTGCACTCCAGAAGTCATAAATTGTTACATTTTGTGGTTTCCCTTGACAATGTTCCTTTAAGCATGTACTTATTCCCCTGATTATAGTGCCTAGAAACAGTACATCTTTTCCTATATATATTTTTATTTATTTACTTGCAAAAATTTAGAATTTGCCTAGCTGTCAGTAATAACTTCACAGAGGTGAAGAGATGCTTTCAGTCATTCTTATCAATGGTGTTTAATATATAAATTATACATTGATATCCATATATAAATATATAAAACCTTTTTTTTTCCTGAATCAATGTAAACAGAGCCCAGATGGCCGTATAGAAGTCAAAGGGCAGCATGGAAAATCGTCACTGCATATTAAAGATGTGAAGTTGTCAGATTCAGGGAGATATGACTGTGAAGCTGCAAGTAGAATTGGTGGGCACCAAAAGAGCATGTACCTTGATATTGAATGTAAGTTCTAATATTTTTTGTTTTCTCTTTTAAATTTGTTTTAAAAGAAAAAAGAATCAAAGTACATTCTTAATGGAAGGTCATTTTTTCATGGTAATTCATGTTTAAACTTGCATAAATGAAGAAACATTTACATGTACATTGCTGTTCTCTGGAGGAATCCTTTCTATTCTGAAGTTGATAATAGCCATGTCAGTGATTTTAGCAGGACAGGATTTCATCTGAAATCATATGCTGATGGTATTACCCACTAACTTAAGGTTAAGCTTAATAACTTCAAATCTTTGGGCTTGTTGAGGCTGCTGGGGATGAAAAGTATTCAGCGGGATAAGGTAAGGATTGATTTGAGTAGCAGCTCGGTCTTGAGCTTAACCTTCTAAAATGTAACAGTCTCTTTTTTTCCCCCAACCTAGTTCTCTGATTTACTAATCCCTAAAAAGTCTCCAGCACCTGTTTTAACCCCTCCTGGAGTATTCAAGTTTGTGACAATCTCTTTTAGAGATTGTCTTTATTCAAAGCTCTTGAATTTTATCCAGTAGAAAAGGCGATTATTTTTGCTTAGAAGAGTCTGATGTTTTAGAAGCCAATCAGAGGATCTGAAAAATACAAAAAGCCATTGGAAAATTTTCTCTTCAAACTCATGAGCAAAGGTCTTTGAAAAATGAAAACAAGCAAAAAAATTCTTAATTTATATTTCATTGTTGTTCCATTTTTGTAGAGATTCTTTAGATGGGTTTGTTTTACACTTCCCATATAGTCTGAGTGAGCCTATTTAAACTGAGTCCATGAACAGAAAAATTTCTTTCCAGTGGGAAGACAGACGTTGGAATAGAATTTGTGGCACAGAAATATAAGTAAGGATTGCAAACCACTGGGCGATTTGCTGGGGAGTTCCAGAAGTGACTTCATTATACATTTGTGTGTTCCATCTTTCTGGCAGGAGACCAGTGCATTGTGGCATGAGAAACAAATCTGAAAGGAAAACAAAGAATGGTTAGGGAGAGATTTTCCAACCCAGAAGGCCTAAGAAATAAATACAATATTTATTAAAATCTTTAACATAACTAGTCTTTGATAAATCAAGTCATATGAAGGTACTTTGAACTCTGCAAAATATTATTTTAGAAACATACTGATTTGCTATATTTGTTTCTTTAATAGGTGCAATGGTAATTTTTTATATGTATGTAATGGAAAAAAGAAACTAGATAAAAATGCAAATTCAGTGAAGTTTCTCGAAAATTTCTGTGTAATCCTGCCTACTCTGCTCCTAGAGGTATAAAGTATAATCTTTGATTATGGTTATGCAGCTGCTGTGCTTTAAGGTTAAATATTAATACATTTTATATTCAGAAGAGAGAGATGCATTTTATCCCATGCAATAAAACATGGGCAATTGAAATGTAAGAATTAGCAACACAGGATTCATACCAAAGGGCATAACAAAATCTCTGAGTTGATACACCACATTATAATAATCCAAGACATCTTTCAAGGTGAAAGCTTTAGAATAGATGGCAAGAATTTAAGAGTAAGATAGTCTTATTATAGTATGACAGAATTAATTTTGAATATGTGTGGGAGCAATCAAATATAACGTATAAGAAAATGAGATAATTTAAAATCTGAATTTATGCCTTGGTAGACAATTTTTGATACAGCATAAAATTTCTGCAGTTCAAAGATCTCTGAGAAAACACAATTTATAAAGTATATAGAAATATTATTCTGTCATCAGAGATATCACACATTGTAATGATTACTTTTAATGTATTATAAAAGATTGATATTATAACATTTCTAAAACTGGATATTTAAGTTTAAAATATGTAAGTGATAATGAAGGTTAAAGCGTTTTTTCCGGCACAGTGTTTGAATAACAGAAATATAAATTTTCTCAAATCTTTTACATCACAAGTTTTTTAATGCGAAGAAAATATTTCTGGGGTGCTACAGTACAGGTCTGTCTACATCCATGTTCTGATTAATGAGTCAGAGAAATGTTTTGCTTTCCTTTGCAAATAACTTTGCACTGGTATATGAACTGCAAGTTTAACTTATTTGTCTTGCCCAGGAAAGAAAACACTTGTCTAATGGTGAAGAATTCTGTTCTTAAAACAGGAGGAAGTGTCTTCTTTCCAGCCTCATCTCCAATCAGTCAAATCTGCCATAAACTTCTGTAATGAAACAGCCTCTTCAAAGGGTCTTTCAGCACCTCATTACCACCATTTTCATCCAGTGCTGTGTTGTCATAGGTGCCAACAGTCCTTTTCTCAGCTACAAATACTTTCTTTTATGCAGCAGGTTTCATAGTTGTCCCTCATTTCAGTTATTGCACTTCATAAGCTTCAGACCAGGGAATTTCAGCAAAAGGTACAGGTTCAAACACTGAACAACTCATTTGTGGTTTTGTAGCAAACCGATAAAAATAGGGGGAATTGTTATGAGATTCTCTGAAGTCAGTTTCAATTAGATGATTTGAATCTCCTGGTAATATTTTCCATGTGGTATCTTCTCAGCATATTAATTGCAGTTGCAAAAATTGCTATCAGAGCCTTTGGACCCACCTCCCCCTCCCCCCTGCCCCAGTATTTATTTACAATGTTGCATAAACCCCTTCAAAATATATTAATTTTCCATTCAGTTATTTTGGTTGTGTTCTCTTCAAGAAGAATTCTGAGAATTTTTTCAGGTTTGACTGGCTCTTGCAGTTAAGCTATTTTAGTAGAATTTTTTATTATTTTTAACAATATTCTCTTTTAAAACTCAGTAACTACTTTGAAATGAAAATATAAATAAATAAGCAGGACTTAAGTGTTTATATTGTTCCATACTTTCTAGATGAAACTAATCAATGCACCTATGCCTTTTTATAAGTTAGCAACAAAACCACAGCAGTTTGCTGTCTATGCTTTAGTACATCTGACACTGTGTACTCAGGACAGGAATGTGGTTCCATCACATCCTTGAATGTCAGTGCAGTCAAACAGGTCTGATGGAGGCACAGAGTGCTCTGGTGTCACTGTCTCAGCTTTTTACTTACTGACCCCTATCACAGACCTGAACTGACAGTAGGATTGCACACACATACCTTGTCCTTATTCTCTGTTGGGGACGTTCTTGATGATAAGAGCAGTTCTGCAGGACAGGAAGAGATTATCAGGTTTGATACCAACTGGGCACAGTTAACCCTGCCTTTTATCTCGACTAAATGCTAAGCAGACATGAATTGTAGGAAACCCAGGTGCACTAATAAGGATTTCTTCCTACAAAGTCATCTTTGCTTTCATTTTTTTCTATATTAAATATTTTTTAAATTATATTTTCCTTAATATTTTCTTAATAAGAGAAGTAATACCTCCTGTGTGATGATGTATATGATGTATATGGGTATTAAGATGTGTCTATAGTGATTGTCTATATATTTGTCATAGGCAGAGAAATAACTTTTTTAATAAAAAACATGATATAAATAAATAAAAATAGATAAAGCAGGAGATACTCTAAGATTAAGTTTTCTGGAGAGCCTAAAGAAATTGTAGGTATAAATCCCAGTGAATTATAACTTGATTTTGCATATAATAATATCAGGTGTCTTTCAAAATCTGTTTTACTATACAGGTGTCTACCTTTCTGTATGGTATTTTTTGTTTTCTTAGGTGAGACATAATTGTTCTGACAAACTGTACTCCCAGGTTCACACATTGTGTAAGACGCTGGTGCCTCTGACTGCTCTGTATAACCAGGTGCAAACTCCTTTGGAGAATACTCCTTTCACTGGAGAAAATGTATTAAAAACATGTTCTTTGGAAAAGTCTCTGTTTTACCAGATGCTACCCATGAAGCATCCTGATTTAGTGACCGTTCTAGCTGCAATTACCAATTTTCACATGACTCTCTGTTAAAATTGCCCAATTTCTATGTAAATACTTCAATTGCTCTGGATGGTCCAAAAATGCCTACTTCATCACAGTGCACAAAGACTGCTATTTTTGGGATAGAGTCATCTATGACAAACATATTACACTGAGTAACATGGTACACTTTTGTATGAGATCAACCATGTGAGTAGTTGATGAACATGATTTCTTAGAAAATTCTAAAAAAAAAAAAATTTGAATAATTTAAAATGTCTTCAAAAAACGAGTAGTTTTTTCTTACTACATCTTTTCATCCAAATCTGAATTTTCTAGTTGTATTACTTATAAGTACCAATTTTCTATGAGGAAAAAAACTAAACAAACAAAAAAAATTGTAGCTCGTAAAACATACCTGTAAAGAAACTTATGCAGTATTTATTACTACTATATTGCTTATCAGAAACAGTATATTTTTTCCTTTTCGTTTGTTTTTTTTTCTTGCTACAATTTGAAATTAATGTAATTAGCGTTACAGTCTTGAACTTTGTTTCCTGAATTAATTAGTCTTTTGCTTTTACTTTGGTTTATGTTACCTGAGTTGCACAGCAATTTATGGAGGTGCTTTAGATTCATATAGTTTAATTTTATATCTTTGCAAAATATATGTAGCATTACTTAAAAGCATGTTCAACAGATTGAACTACAAATTGTATTTACCTTCAAAGAAGCAAGTGTTTGAATTGGTGAAAATGCTAATACTGAGTACAGGATGTCCCAAATGTTATCATAGAATCATAGAATAGTTTGAGTTGGAAGGGACCTTAAATATCATCTCATTCCAACCTGAGGTCATGGACAAGAACACCTTCCACTAGACCATGTTGCTCCAAGCCCCATCCAACCTGGCCTTGAACACTTCCAGGGATGGGGCAGCCACAGCTTCTCTGGGAATCCTAAATGTTGTGACAAATGTCACAAAATTTCACCTGCATACCGTAAATCAGAATAAATTCAAACAGTTCATACTTTGGATTTGGTTTCTGTTAAAAAGAAATCAGTGAAGCAGCATCCCATGACTCCTCACAGAGCCACAGAATGTTTGAGGTCAGAAGTGATTGTCTCTTTCCTCTCACTGGACACCACTGTAATGACCTGGCTTTGATTTCTTTACATCCTCCCTTTATCCATTAGTCATGAAGGCCCAGCTCTGTCCTATTATCACAGTCAAAAAACAACAGAACTAATAAATGCAATCATAAGAAAGAAACAAATGACAGGAAAAACCATCAAGAGAAACAAAACTTTGAAATCATCTAGAAAAAAATTTGCATATTTTCTATTAAAATGCTATTGGCTTTACTTACATTTGTTCCTGTCAAATTTGTAAGTTTAAATGAGAAATCGAAGATAGCAAAGGTCCATCTTTAGCATTTTATATGTGATAATTTTGACATGTCTTTGGAGAGCTTGAATATCAGTTGTAAAATTTACCATTTTCCTTCTTCTACTGCCTTGTGCACTTGCACATAAGGAAGTTTGATATGAAGTTTGATTCAAGGGCATATGAATGTTGAATTCAGAGAAAAAGATAAGGTTTATTGCATAAAATTACCTTCGAAAACCATCTCACCAAAACTTCCCACACTGAACCAGAGATGAACGCTTCTGTTTTCTTTTTCTGATTTTCTAGCAGTAAGCATTGCAAAATGGATAAATTATACTTTATTCATCTATGTAATAAATTTACCTATTGTTTAGCCCAAAATACTTTAGCACAGAAATTCCATCTTAAAAGCTCTTTGCCTATATACGGTAATGACTTGCTAAAATGTGATATTCATGATAGGAATTTAAATTTTTACCAGAGCTCTATACTACATGTTTTGATTTGGCTTACAATGAACTTGATATCATTTAAAGTAGATTTTTAAAAAAACGTTGGATATTTTTTCTCTTAATAGAAGAATAAAATTTTGAATTAATAAAATAATGTTTTATTCTGTTTCACTTCTAATAATTTATTCACTATGCCATCTTGAGTAGCTATGACATGATTTTTTCACATATGAAATTATGAAAAGTGAAGGTAGAATAAAAGGAAAAGCAAGGAAGAAAGAATTTTCTGATGTTTCCTTGAAGATGCTTCTATTTCATTAGTTGGTCTTGCAGGCTAAAAATGTCAAATATTTACATTGATAATTAATGTGCAAAGTTTAAATGATCTCACAAGTAATTGCCTATTATGTTAAGTGCAATTTACACAGTGGTGACGTGTGAATGAAAATAAAGGCGACATGGCCTTTGTCCTTCTCTGTACCTCCCAGACAGATCCAGCAGAGCAGAACAAATGCATCTGAGAATTATGAAGTAAATAATAGGGTGGTATGATAAGTGTGATGCTGAAAATTTGAAACTTGACCAAAAAAAACCCCAAAAAAACCCACAAACCTTAAATTGAGATTTGCAACCTCATTTTTTTTTAATTAAGTGCGGAATACTTGCCATTGCTTGAAATTGGTATTTTTATCTTTCTTTTTAAATTTTCAGTGAGTTTCACTGTACTTGGGGTCAGAGGGATATAAGGTGTAGCTTTAGAAGCGCCACATGTTAGAAATGGTGTTGAATAGTAAGCAATTTCAGCAATCTTGTTTGGATTTTTAGTGTGTTCCTTAAGAGTTTCATAGAGATTTTTTTCATTGTTTTCTGGACATCACTGTATGTAAAAATGGAGTAAAGAGATAACAAGGCTGATAGCCCTTGCTCCATTCAGCAACAACAGTTGTGTTTTGGGAGTATATGAGAGAGATGAGGGAATGGAGGGGTGATATTGATAAGGAAGCATGTTGGGGAGGTAAGGATGACAGATAGAAAAATTCAGAAGGTAAAGACTGGACTTTGTTCTGAAAAAGTGACAAGTAGGACAGGAAGAGAGATGGCGTTATGATCCTGATTTGAGGAAGGCTTGGCAGTTTTTGACTTCTGGATAGAAGAGATTTATATGATCTAAGATTTGATGTCAGAAGTCTGGCCATCCTAAATTATTCCAGTAATTCTGTCCAGGAATGCACATGGTGTTTGAAAATTTGATACAAATTAATACCATTCCAAAGTAATGTGTTACTAATTGGCAACACCTTAACATTTTATTACTCAAATGAAAAGGACTGCTATCCTGAGAGAAGTGTAAGGGGGAGTCTGCCTGTACCAGATCTGATGGGCAGTGTTATTTACTGGCATAAAAAATGACTGACATATGCAAATGGATTTTTTTAAAAATAACTATTGACATTCTTAGCTTATTTTATCTAGCTATGTTTTCTTTATAATTTCTTCTCCTAATTTAAACTAATTTAGATAATTTTAGAGAGATTTTTTTCCCATTCACAACAGCTTTTTCTATGAAATTAAAATTTCTTGGTGTTTGTTTTGTTTGGGTTTTTTTTATCATTTTGTTGTATTTTAAAGTGATTAACCCAATAGAATCTTTACCATCAACTGGAATTTGAAGAAAATTAGATACATTGAATTTCTGAAACTCTGGCAGTACCAAGCACGAGAACCATACATGCATTCATTGCCCACTGTTTGTAAGGTGACAAAATCAACATGCTTTGCATCTAGCAGAAAGATACCTTATCTTCAGGACAACTACTTTTTTGTCTAAGTTTATGAAAATGGAGCCATTGGTGTGGGGTTTGGATATTAAAAATATTATCCTAGTCAAAGTTATCAGGAAGTAGTACTGATTGCTAATAAAGGGGATCATACTCTTCATAAATTGGAGAATTTGTTAATAGTTCATCATACTATTAAATACCAGTGTTTAACGCATTTGGAAAGCCGACAAAAGAATGAGGCAGGGGAAAAGAAATATTACTGAGAAGTGTTTCCTGCACTTGCTATGGAAGAAATGCACTTCTCAAAACTTTTGAAATTTTGAGCTGGGTTCTGAAAAAAAAAAAAAGAAAGAAAGGAAAAAAGCCTTCTGGTTTTAGCTAATAATCGTGGCAATGTAAAGTTAGTATATGGTAACTTTCACTTGCTTTTCTATTTGGAAATTTCCCATGCAGATCTGGCATGTTTTTCCTTGCAGCTACCTGGCTGTAATAGCAGCAGCAAAGTAAGTTAGTGATAGTTAGTGATCCTGAAAGTCTCCAGTTCCTATGCTCCTTTTCAGCGTGACTGTAGATGTAGATATATAGATATAATCACCTAACCACATTTCTGAAGTCTTTCTAATATTGGTTTTTGTTACAAATGACTCTGTGACAAGTATTGTAGTTGTCTGTGGAGGTTCTTCCACTTTTTATCCAAGGAAAAGCTATTAGTTTTAAAATATTAACTATTGGAAAACAGATATGAGGGAAATAGAAGATAAAGATAGATGGCTGTTTACCAAATTGTGGCAGAGTTACGAAAAATTGAAGTACTTTTACAGGATTGATGGCAAGGACAGTACTAGATTTGCTAGAGGATGTGGTTTACTAAAGCCCTTGATGATGGGAAACTATATTAATCCTCTAAGAGAGAGGCTTCCAATAATATACTGCAGGAAATATCCAGCATCCTAGACCTGACAATCTGTCACATATTTTCACTGTATGATCCAGGAAAAAAAAAAAAAATTGAGGAAAAACAGCCAAAAGTTTGAAAACCTATGTTCTTAAATTGAGAAGTACAAATCTGATTCTGCACACAAGTTTTCGATTACAGTTGTCTGGACACATGCACTGAATCAGATAATTTGCTATATCTAATTTTCTGAATTATACTGAACGTACACCAGAGCTGGATCTTTGAAGTCCTTAATTTAATTACCTTCTGGACAAGACAGGTGATGTATTAGTCTGTTCTTGAATCACTGTTCCTGGACATTATGTCTAACAAGGGTATCTAAATAAAAGAGACAGCTTTCAGGTTACAGTTTGCTTCTCTTAAATAATCTCACACAGGTTCTCCAGAACTACTTCTAATTGGGTTACTGACCTGTCTGCTTCTTTCTTGTCTGGGAAAATGAACAGCTTGAGTTTAGTTGATGCTGGTGCCATAACATTAGCTACTCTAAAATGCCACTCCAAATTTGCAGTTGCCTATATAATCCTACTCCCATAGAATAGTTTTGGTTTATATTGTATCTTTGTGATATTGTCTTTGTTTCTTCTGGGACTCATTTTCATTTGTCTTGCTTCATCTCTCCAGAATAATACTCCATCTTTCATAGCTAAACCTTATAACAGTACTTACGAACTTTTATCACATCCTGGGCTGCATCCAGAGCAATGTGGCCAGCAGGGCAGGGAGGGGATTCTGCCCCTCTGCTCTGCTGAGGCCCCTCCTGCAGTGCTGCCTCCAGCTCCGGGGTCCCAGCACAGGGAGGACATGGACATGTTGGAGCGAGTCCAGAGGAGGCCCCACAGATGATCAGGGTGCTGTGACACCTCTCCTGTGAAGACAGGTTGAGAAAGTTGGAGTTGATCAGCCCAGAGTAGAAAAGGCTCCAGGGAGAATTTTGCTGCCATTCAATAAAAGGGGCTTATAAGGAAGAGAGACACTTTTTAGCTCTATTGACAGGGCAAGGGACAGCAGTTTTAAACTAAAGGATTGTTTCAGAATAGATTTTAGGAATAAATACTTTACTTTCAGTGTGGTAAGGCACTGGTACAGCTTGACCCGAGAAGCTGAGGATGCCCCATCCCTGGAAGTGTCCATGACCAGGCTGGATGGGGCTCTGAGCAACCTGGTCTAGTGTAAGGTGTCCCTGCCCATGGCAGGGAGGCTGCACTAGATGATCTTTAAGGTTCGTTCCAGCCAAAACCATTCTATGACATTGTGTGGCTATATGAACTAACATGAAGAGTAGCTTTTGTACTTTTCTTTGTTTGTTTGGGTTTTCTGTGCCTGTTTTTGTCTTGTTTGTTGTTGTTTTGTTTTGGGTTTTTTTGTTTTCAGTAGAGTGCCAAATGTTTAGGCATAATAAATACCATTAGTGTTGGTTTTTTGGGTCTTTTTTAATGTATTCAAGCTTCTGTTTCTCTTTAGCTATTCAGGAGTCCAGCATGTTGTCTCCACTGAGACATTTGCATACTTTATATGCAAAAGCTTAAAAAGAACAGTTCATTTGCACCCTGAATTGATCTTTGTCAGGTGTAAATTAATTGAGTCACATAGAAGCTAAGCAGAGCCTATTATTATTTTCTAATGCCTATAATTATTTTCTAGCTGATCTGCACTTATGTTTTTTATATCGTACATATATTGCAGCTAAAGATCCTTAACATATGTAAACATATGAGAACGTCCACTTTCTCATTTCTACTTGGTTTTACTTCATTTTCAGTTAATAGAATGTATTGATAAATGTTCTGTTTATTGACTTAATTTGTTTCTTAGTTAGTTTAGAAAACTAGAGGGATCAGATTTTTTTAGGGATATAAAATGGTCAACCTTATGTTTTCAAAGCATTGGCTTTAAGATTTCTTATTTTCTCATGCTCTTTATTATAAACATATTCTGTGTTTATGTTTGATAAATACTAATTCTGTAACCATTTTAGCATAATACACTGCAGTTAGTGATGAAGACAATACAAGAAAAAACAAACTTTTTATGAACCAATTATTCCCTTCCAATATATTTCTTTTATAAGAAGTGCAAAATATCTTTTATTTGCACTGTAAGAAAATCATTTCCAGACTTATTTTCCTTGTGTAAAACATCACTCCAGGCATCTTAATCTATTCTTGACTAGGAAATCAAAAATCATCTCCTTTAAGGTAATTTCTCTGAATCAAGCCATTAATACAGTCCTCCTGTTTTTGCTATATTGGAGTTTTTGACTGCTGTGGAAATGTTTGCAAAGCCTTTTTACCCAGACTTTTTGAGAGGGAAATTGTGTATCTCTTTTTGTTTGGGAATCCTTTACATTTGTGAGTTGTCCATTTTGGGATATATCTTTATTTGATGGACTTTTAGTCCTATTTGTGTTTTAATATGTTTATGTCTGTTAGTATCTGTAGTCATGTAGAGATGGCAGTCCATAACTCACCTATTTTTTTGAAATATAAACAAATGGATATTATGGTCATCCAAAATTCACCTTTAGAAGAGAGAGCACTATGAACGGAAGTCCCTATTCTCCTAAATGCTTATATGGGCAGTATACAAGTGCACACTACTTTTTCATTTGTAAGACTTTTAAAATATGAGTTTGCCATATGTGTATTTAAATCAACAGAGAGCATCAAACCACATGACATTACCTAGGAAGGAAAGTTACTCAGGTTCAGAGTACCTTTCAATCTTCAAAATTAATGCTAGTGTTCATTACTGAAGTGAACATATTCTGAGAAATTGTGCATTGGGAGACACTGCTTACATAGAATTTGTTGTGAAATAGCCCCATTTGGTGCCTCATGAACACAATGATGAGATTTCTGATCCGTATGTTGAAAAAATTATCGACCCGTGTGTTGAACAGGCAGAAGTCAGCTTGTGCCCTTTTCCTACAAGTGGCTCCTGCCATGAACTTCATTTCCAGAGGAAAACCAAAGGCTCTGACTCTTGGTATTCTGAGATTCCCAACAATCCTTAATGATAAAGAAGGCATATGCAGTTTGCTTTTTATTTCATATTCTCCACTAGTGTGAGATGTCACACTCTGATGAGTTTTTGATAGTCAATTCTTTACATTAAGCTGTGTAGATGATGAAATATGGGGTTTTTAAAGGTCTATGAACATCAAGAGCACTAGAATTACTTATTGAAATGTTTGGAACAGAAAGACAAGTTCCTGTCTCTGGTAAATAAATTCATAGTCAGGCATGCCTTACTCATTTGAGTGAAAGAGCTTGCTTTCCTACAAAAGTAAAGGCTGAACAGTTATTAAAGAAGATGCTGCTGGCATTAAGTGATGTAGCAGCTTTGATTTGTGCTTTGAAACTTCTATTGATAGCAATTCTTTTTGGTCAAAGCCTGTATGCCAGCATGAAACAGCAGCACATGTGATCAAAAAGTTATGCTTTTTGACTATGACAAACACAGAAATAAGTTTAAAATGTAAACTTGAGAAACAAAAAAAACCCCAAACAAACAGAAAAAGGAAGTAGTTTCCAGCTATGCCTGAAGCTATATTTCACTTCTTACTTAAATGTGCTAGTTCTGGTCTCTGATAGACCTATTAGCAATTTTGTAGCCTAAAGTTAAACTGTTTGTGAGAAAACTAGAATAGGTTTTTCAGAGACACATGTAGAAACATATAGGAGCTATTTATTTATCAGAATAAAAATGTATACATATATACATTAGATATTAAAGAGAGATACCATTACAACAGCTATAGCTGATAATTCTCTTTTTGGAATTAGTGTTAAGAGAGTTTCCTCCAATGTAATATAAAGAATATTTTCTTAATACTCTTAAAATATAATAAGAGTGAAATTAGAAAAAGTTGCAACAAAATATTTGATAGACAAAAGTGCTATTTACCCAAGACATAAGTAGTAGAGGAGGCAAAAAAACTACTCCCTCTCATTTTCTAAAGAACACTTAACTGTTCTTGATCTCCAGAGAGAGGATGAATAGAATAGATAAGTCTTGTCAGTACTTGTATTGTGATCTGAAAATCAAAGTTAGTTTGCAAACCAGCAATTTCCTCTGTGTCAGACTTAGTTTGGTATATGTTTAATGTCACCATTTATAGGTAGGTTTGTAAGGGAAACACCACTGTTTTTCTTGTCTGTAGCTTGATGATTTCAGAAGTTCATAGTTCCAGTGAGAAATGGGTGAAGCTGAAACAGATTTTTGAAAATTTGGAGATGGAATGCAATTTTTGCGCAGCAAAAGAAGACACTAAAATCAGCACATGAACAGATATATGTTATATATATAAGTTCTGTAGGTCACCTCCCTTTGTCATACAGGGGTCTGGCCGAAGAGCTTCTCATCCTCAAGAGGAAATGTTCTTCCTCATTTCTGAGATGATGTTTTTTAAGGGCCTGATATTCCCTGATATTAGATTTAATTAGCAGGTATTGTCTTCCTGAGAATTTCAGCTGAAAGAGTTTCGCAGAGGAAAAATTTAACAAGATAAAAACTCAATAAACTCGAGGTTGGATACTAATACTTTCATGGTCCATAATAAACTGACATGGCAATCAATTGGAATTTCTCTGTGAACCTGAAGATTTGGATATAAGTGTACAGCTTGTTTTAATAAACCAGCTTAAAATTAATAAATTTTAATAAATATTTAATAAAATATTTATTATTAATAAATGCAATACTTGTGCATTACTTCCTTTTCCAGATGCTCCAACATTTGTGTCAAATCAAACCACGTATTACTCTTGGGAAGGCAATCCCATCAATATAAGCTGTGAAGTCCTAGCAAACCCCTCTGCCTCAGTCCAGTGGAGAAGAGGAAAATTAGTTTTGCCCATAAAAAATACAACACATCTGAAGACCTACAGTACAGGAAGAAAGCTGATTCTAGAGGTAAGACTTAAAATGCAAATCAATCTAGTGACGTGAAATAGCTTTGTCCTTAGTTTGGCACCATTGCAAGTACTGTAGAATGTATTTAAGGATAAGACTTAAAATTTAATAAGTAATGCTCTTTAAAAAATACCAAAGCAACAAACAACTGTATATGAACTGATTTATCTCCATGTTTCTGGTGAGCAGACAGAAAATAAACCTTATTTATTTAACTGAGCTTGTGCTCAGTTTTCCATCTGCACTGAACAAGAAGTTTACTTGCAAGTAAATAAATACATAAATAAACATAAAGCTAACCCATCAAGTTAATACTGAAAACTAAACTGACTGCCTGGTCGGTGCTTTGTATATACAAAGAGTTTATTCAATTATTTTTTTTTCTTGTTTAAAGGTGAGATTGTAAAGATGAACAAGATCACTGTTTTCCACTATTGGATTCCTCTGAATTTGAGAAAGAGAAGTTTAACATGAAACAAGGTGTATTTAGGCCTATATTTGGGGAATATACTAGATAGGCTGAAGTAAGAACACATCTACATATTGGTTAAGGAAAACATACTTCAATTTCTGATTTTTTTAGAAAACGTTTATACTTGATTAGCAACTAATATTCACAAACTGTATTCATTTTAAAGATTGCTCCCACATCTGACAGTGATTTTGGACGGTATAATTGTACGGCCACAAACAGAATAGGAACAAGATATCAGGAGTATACACTTCGTCAAGCTGGTAAGTTAAAATTTTGTTTCTTTCTCTTTAAGTTTCCTCTTTAAATGTTTTTTTTCTACTTTAATCAAAATGAAGTCCAGACACACTATTTTCTGTTTCTTTTATTCCATGGACTTTTTGCAGTTAATTCAATTTTCTAAAAGTTGAGTTGCAATATAAAGTAAAATAAACTGGTTCCCTCAGAATATGAACCTTTTTTGGATTTAAGGCCTTCTGAAATTTGAAAAAATTTAATTAGTCTAACTTTTTTTCCTTTGCCCTTACTACATCCTACATATATAAAAGTGTAGTTTCATTACTTTGGCAGAGAGACATATGGTTTGCAGGCAGTAAAAGTAAGAAAGAATTTGGATTTTTTTTTCCTTTTCCTTTATAAACCAAGGATGACAAAAGACTGAAATACTTCAGCAAAGACTTTCTATCTTTTTTTCACTTATAGTTATTTAAAAACAGAATTTGAGATGGAGTGCTAGATTGAATGAATATAAGCTCTGAAATATTCTACAACTTACTGTTTCAGGATTTCTGAATGTTTATAGGTCCTTGTATTGTTTGGGTGAATATAAAAATCTGACTGTATGTTTGTTCTTTGGCAGAGATAACAATAAACTGAGAATAAATTAGAGTTTCTTAGCTTTGCTATCAATTGTATTTTCTTGGACTAATGCTTGTTTAGCAGGTTTTGAGGTTTCCGAGCATTTGGATCTATGCACTTGAATGATGCAAATTATGCCAGCTTTAATGATGTCTATGGAGTCATAATGCAGTCAGTGCAGTTTAGTACTAAAGGAACAGCCACACTGAGAGCTCTGCAACCCTTGGGATGTGTCGTTATGGACAATTTCCATCACATAACTTTCAGGTCATACAGTAACACCAGACTGGCTGACATATATTGAAGGGGACAGGTCTCATATATATATATTTTTTTTTTCAGTAGGACATGTATACTCTTTATGATCTTGAATGTTTTAATTGAATGGTTTTGGGGTTTTGTTTGTTTTTTTAAATAAGAAAATAAATACTTTGGAGCCACACTAGGAGGACTTTTAGAGGTGAATTGCTGAAACATGCACATCCAGTCATAGCTCTCTTGGTTGGCTTGGTGGCTTAATTTGTATAGTTTTGATCCACAGGGTATTTATTTTATTTAGATGTCTCAGGAATTATAAAAGCCAGCTGCTTATCAATTACTTTGACTTTTTACACAGTACTGAAAGATTTTCACATTATTCTAAAGGATAGATTAGCAGCTCACATTCTTACTATACTATTTTTTTTTCTTTGAAGAACCATCAGAAGTGTTGAGCTTTCTAAAATATGAAAATGTGGGGGTTTATTGAGAAAACATCTTATGTGGCAGTTTTACATCATCCAGAAGTTCCACTACCCTTCATTGCACAACTTTTTTAGGGTGCTGACTGTGCTGTGATCTTGCCTTCCCTTGACAGCTACATGCAAATACTGAGAAAAAAAGCCCTTCCTGAAGCCATGAACATAAATGATAGGAAAGGGAAGGAAAATCACTTGCATTCCACTGGTGTCTTACCTCTCAGGACAGAAAATCATGAGAAAATGTTGTAACTGTATGCTGTTTTTTCATTAATATGTATAAACATAGGAACCCATCTCAGCAGATAATCTACATAATGTTGTTTTTTCTCTTAGACTTGCAGGACAGTATCCCATTACAATGCATGGTGATTATTTTAGTTATGTATGTCTCCTGCTTTTATAATTAATTTTAATTAAAAAAAATTAGCATTGTTAATTGAAAAAGAACATGATGCTTTGACACATGATGTTTTGGCATTTTATTTCAGCAAATTCACATGAGCACCCGTGGAAATTCAAAGAATAACAAATAACTTCATGCAAACCATAACCTGGTTTTGGCTCTTTAATACAACTGTTTCAGAAATATTATTCATGTCATTTTTTCAAACAGATTAATATTCTCTAATTCTTCAGTGAGTTCTTCAGAAAACTTGATGAACACTTAAAAAGTATGTATTGGAGTTTTACACATAAGAAGGTAATTCAGGGTAAATAAAGAATTATGGGGAAATATTATGTAATTAATGAGCTATATCTGGATATTCTATAAAATGATATTAAATGCAGAAAATAGGGGGGGGGAAGTAGTTTTCTAAGTGGTTTTCCTAGTTTTCTAAGGAATGAAAATGAACAGAGCTGGAACCCTGGGTTTGAGGATGTCAGATCTTCATTATGCTATGCACTACTTACGGTAGTGTAATGCATAATATTCAGTATCCTGAAAGATTGACATTTTCAGCATTTGCATCTAAATAGACTTTGTTTTTTTTGGGAAAAAAACACCAAGTTATAAGTTTTGCACTTAAACTGACATCAGCTGGAAATAGAAAACAATCAGAGAGTTGGGGGATAAAACCATTATAATAATTACAGGTATAAAATGTCAAATACAGCTTTCCTTCTAGTTATATTACCTTGGTCACTTTACTTTGGTAAATTAGGAAGACCAAATGATTGATATTTTCCATGATAAAGCCTATAAAATCATTTCATGCATTTCAGTGCAGCCTGGATTGCCTTCTGTCTTTGTAAGTACAAATGCTGGGGTGTAGCATACTTTTGCAAAGGCTCTGTTAGGAAAAAATAATAGTATGCCTGGCTTGGAGACAGTATTAAGCAAAGTATGTTGCTGGGGTGAATTTTACAAATAAACATCATTTTAGGGATTAGTTTTCTCTTTAAATTCTTCAGAAATTACTTGTTCCTTCATGTTTTGTTCCATTTTTCTGCTTTGCTGGATTTCAGAAGAATCAAGCAACCTCTTTTTTTTTCTTTTACTTTACTGCTACTTTAGAAGAGATCATAGTGCCACAATGCCATTATCTTTATTCCTGTTGCCGTCTTTAAGAAATTAGACTTATTGATGACTAAAAAAAACAAACCATATTATTTCCAAATTTAGATTTATTTTACAGCCATACAATTTTGTATGACAGGAAAACCATAAATGTTCTACTCAGATTATACAGAACTACTACATCAGCCTGAATTCCATTTAAAGCTTTCAAAACAGTTGAAGAGCTGCAGACTATATGAGGTTTCACACTGGAAGTCCTGGCCATTAGTTGAAAGCTTAATCAGATATTCTCTTCTCCTGACTTGTGCTGATCAACTCTTAGAAATACTACGTGGTTCATCTCCTTTGTCATTAAGCATTTAAAGTGTTACATGAGTAACATGTAGAATGTCAAGAGAACTGCAGCCATTTCTCGCCACTTCACATCAGTTCCTTCAGGTCACAGCTTGTGTTTTAGAAGTCTGCTTATACTCTGTTTTCCATCTATGACAGGCTTAGATTTTGGCAAGCCAGGTGATCTTGGCAAGTTGTCCAAATGGCTCTCAGAGCCTGAGGTGAACACAGATATTCCTAGATTTGTCCAGATCTAGTTTAGTCATAGTTTATGTGAAATATCAATATAGAGGAAGCTGCTTTAAACTAGCAAAAAGTGTTCTTCCTTTTTGTTTGATCTCAGTATCAGTATTTTAAATGTTTTTCTATAGATAATAGAAAATCATGTGGCTATCAGTAGTCTAGGGCAATGTTATTGGAACAGGGAATTTAATATCTTAAAATAGTAAATCTTCAGGTTGAGACAAAGAGCGAAACTGGATTTTTCAAGGTGTTTTTCTTTCGGGGAGTTTTCTTTTTTTGGGGGGGTTGTTTTTTAATATTCATCTGTGTTTTGCACATAACAATGTATAGCTGGACTGAATCTAGAGCCCCTAAAAATTAAGCCATGAATCACCTCTAAGGCTCTCAAGGCCATGTTCATCCTAGACTTTCTTTTCCTCTTCTTTTGTCTATTCTGAGTTTGCAAAAGCTTTAAAAGTTCAGATAAATACCATGATTCCCCTTTTTGCAAACTTCCAATGATATCATTAGATATTGAGAACTCCCACACTAGTTTATTGAATTAAATGTTCTTTATACACAGAAAGTCAGTGAAGAAGGGAAATAATGGCAATAAAAGCAAATTAAGACATAGGAAAGACAATAACTGAGCTTCACAGAAACTCTATCCTCTAATCTATTTATGGAATAAAAGTCATACTCAAAATATGATAAAGTTGATCAATAACTGACAACATCAAATTTAGAAATTTGCAAGTCTGGAGTTTTAATGCTGACAATTTGGTCGTGGTTAATTCATGTTGTTTTGTTGTTTTTTAATCCAAGTATTTGCATTTTCACACAAGCAAAAGAAAATCAAACAAGTGGGACTTTTTTGCTCTGGGGAATAGTGTAATGAAAAAGACAATCATATTCTGCCAAAAGTCCATTTACCTCCACAAAAATACAGGCGGACATAAAATCTGCTTGCCATTCACACCTTAGCAGAATTAGCTAAAGGATTTTTACTAAAAAAAACCCAAAAAAACAAAAAAAAATGACAATTAGCCTAGATGTGAAACTATCAACACAGCAACAGTGTTTTGTTTTGTGTGCATTTATCTTTATTTTAATGTATTATTTATATATTTACTTGCGAGGCTGCAGTCCTGGCTACCTAATTAAATCCTTGTTTTTCCAGAATTCCCAGTGATTTGGTAAAAGAAATATATGTACATGTAATATTGACTTTTTCCACCATTCTAAGAATGTACAAGTACAAGATGTTTCGTAGAGATTTTTGACTCCAAAGGTCTAGTCCCCAACCTCATCTCTTTCTCTGCCAAGGTCCTGATGCTACGTACATTCAGCATTTAGAGATAGTTATTTTGAGTCAATGCATATTCTAGATATATAGGGACAGGAAAGGCTGCAGAGCTGCAGAAGGAACATTCTGGCAGGAGATAGGAGACAAGAGCTAGCTGGAAGATAAGTCTCTGAACCCACTACCTACTCTCACGGCATCACTTCCTTTTCTCGATTTATATCAGGACTGCTAAACTCTCAGAAGGAAAATTATTTTCTTCTGTAAAAATTATCACAAAAACAGCTTGAAAAAAAATCCTCAATGATAAATGGTGGTCATTTATTGAACAGGTTTGATAATAATTGTAAGAAACTTGAAAGACCATTTATATATCAGTGGAGATAAATATGTACTCATAATTCTGTGTATGCTTCCATATGAGTTGTGTTAATGTTTTTTGAACCAAACCAATGCTACTTATTTAGGCACAAAATTCATTTGTGCAAACCAGTGTTATGTGCTGAGTACAAAATACATCAAGTACTATTTTACACTTTTTGTATGTGGTTACTTTTGGAATTTCTTTGTAAGGAATTCTGAAATATCATACGTGGATACAGACACATACTGAACAGAGGAATAGATCTTGTGGAAAGAAGATGAATTTGATTAAATGTCTGACACTTGGGGGTTTTTAATGTCTTGTTTTGACAGCAGTATAATGACAAAAAAGGTAGCAGTGGAACTTCTAAGGAGGTATACTAGAATCTTTGCTATCACTAAATGATCTTTACATCATAAAAAAGAAATCCCATATATTTCCTACTACAGAGTCCTTCAAATTATATCCATAACAGTATATGAAATATGTTCACTGTCCATAACTAAACTCCTCTGAGGTTCCTTTTCTTGATTGGTTTTAAAAGGAAAAAGAACAAGAAACATCCACAGCTTTATCCTTCCAGCTGCAGACTTCAGAGCAAGAAACATTGCAAATTATTCTCCACTCCTTCTAAACATTGAGCCAAAAGCCTTGCAATTCAAACATGGAAATCACAGCAATGCTCCAAGTAATTGTGGCTGACAGGAGAGAGCTCAAATGCTGGAAAGTTTAGCTAGATCAGGACCAGAAGGCTGTATACCTTGCATGATCAAATTCATACTCATTAGAGAACTACAGAATTAGATTCAGTTCATTATGCTGCTATTGATGTTCTTTGGGGAAGAAAGATATAGATTTGCTCAGTCTGAAAAAGATAGTAGGTATTTTATTGTATCTTAATGGTATTGCTGGTATTTGATTTTGGTTTTAACTAGGGATGTGTCTCCTACTGTATTTTCTTCAGGTAATTCACTCTTTTCCTTAGAACTGATATAGTTCAACTATGGAAACTGCATGAAAGTTACCTACACCTGTGGGTGGCTTGGATTGTGGGATGCATATTTCAAACAATATTGTGGATGTATTTTTACACTTCACTGAATTCTAAGCATATTGCATTGTGCTAGTTATGCAAAATATTTTACTGGGTTTTCACAGGAGCTTCATTTGAAGCTTATTGCCAAAAGGAATCATATTTCATTTGCAGAAATTATATTTGAACCAGCAGTAGAGAACATAAGGTTCTTCCTGAAGGATGTCATCTTCCCTATGCCATGCTTATTATAGTAAACCATACACAGGCATTAACACCCAAGGAAAAGAGGTCTTCTTTACATTTAGGAAGTCTAGAAGAGAGTGGATATGTAAATAACACAGTTTTGTTTCATACCATTGCCCAAATAATTGGGGTAATGCAAATAGAAGTACCAGTGAATTGCCTTATTAAAATAGCATACAAAAACTAGCATAAAAATAGCATGAGTGGAATTACATTTTCATTTATCCCCTAAATATTTCTTTTTCTTTCATTTTCAACTTATTTAACAAGAGAAAAAGAATTTCTTCTTTTAAGTTTAGAAGCTATTTCTAATATTATAGGTATCCACAGTAGCTTTTAGCTTGCAATTAAATCCAAAGAGAGTATGCATCTTGAGTACTGAAAAGCTATATTCACTTTCTAAGTGCTTGGTATCTACATCACTCATACAGTGCCATACTCTTTAGTATGGCTTTCCTGGATTGCTTTGCTGGCATTCTTATATTTTCTCCAGTCCTCTTAGAACAGTCATTTGAGCTAGAGAGAGGGAGAGGGAATCACAGTTTAACCCACTGTCTTTATTGGGGGAAAAACAAATATTGTTGTCAGCTATGATGAGAATCTGAAGGAAAGGGGTTGGTCACAGGGTGGCTCTAATCTTCATCCTCTGATTTTGTGATCAATGCTTACTTAGGAAGCAACTCATACAACTCATTCTTCTTCCATGTGCTAACAGAAAAGAAAAATCTGTGGGGTTTTGATCTTTTTTTTTTTTTTTCTGAAAGAACCCAACTTTTGCATCAATTTAGAGAAAGATTCAAACCCAGGTCTGTGTTCTCATGGATGTGTAGCAGACTGGTTACATCTGGTCGTGTTCCATCTGATCACGAATCTTGTATTACTCTGCACAGTAATACAGCTCCACTAAGAAGGGTGAAAATTCCCTGCAGCATCCCATATCTTCATGAATGTTTTGTGGAATAAGAAAGTATTTTGAGGATTTGAATCCCTCAAGCTGTGATTTGCATTCTGCCAAAATCTTTAATGTCATGAATTCACATAGTTGTATCTTTAAGTACAAGATACTACAATTGTCCATCCACGTAAATAAACCTATGATGGCTTTAAACCAATGACTATTGGAGGGTTCAGGAGATCTATAGTCAAACATGCTAACTGTATGAATTCACAGAGATAACATTTTAGCATTAAGACGCTCGAGTGTTAGAGATGTTTTCTAAAAAAAAAAAAATACAAAAATTAGGTTTCAGATAATTGAAAGGTTATACAAGTCAGTCCCTTTAGACCAGCTTTGGCGGCATCCTTTTCCAGAGAATCTGTGGCTGAGGATGTCCTTAAACCCATTCTTTAATAATTTATAGAAATTTTTGTCTCATTTTCATTCAAGTAACAATAGTGGGTGAAGCTCAGATTGATTATCCTTTTATTCCCAACTGTCTGACAGCTCTTGAATACAGACAGTATTTTATGGAAATGGTTCATTGCCCACAAACAAAATTATAGGCTTTGGCTCAAATTCTTGCATGTCCTTACAAAAAGTATCTCCCCTAACGTGGAGACAAAAACAATCTCAAATGTGCAAGCAGTTATACAGATAATTTTCAGATGGATCAGAAGGGACATTCATAGTGGTGTTTCACACCCCTGGTATTCTGTCCACAGGACTAAAATTCTTCCTAACATTTTAAATACCACTTTTTGTAGTTATAACACTTTAAAATGTAGGACAGTTAGAACCTTTAGTCTATTTTCTTCTTTGGGTTTGATCATACATTGTGAAAATAACGTAACATTTCTATTTTTAAAGCTGTATTACCCTGATGTCATTTATTGCTTTTGTTTCATATCTCACATTTCCACATCTACAAACACCAGCTTTATTTTCATAGTTCTTTTCTACTTTGAAAGACATGCATTTCTTTTTGATTTCAGAGAAACTGTTTCTTTCACCCTGTTTTGCGAATTAGTTCTTAAATGGAACAGAGAATAGAAATCTTCCATTAATGTATCATTCTAGTAGCTTGAAATGCAGTCTTTTGAAAAAAGAAAAAAATTATTCATGTTTTCAACTGTATTTCAGAGTTCCATAAAATGGCCAAATTATTTATACAGTTCTTTGTCATAATCTCATTTAGAAGAATTTAGACTCTGAATGATCTATTTAGCTGTAACTGTTCCTTTTGTTAAATTTGATTTAAAGTTTGTTATTCTTTTTTTTATATAATTATGCAGTCAACCAACTGATGTCTTACATTTGACTATGATGAAATTAGCTATTGAAAAAGATAATATTATAAAAGAAAGGCAAAAATGGAAAATGTTTTTGCATTACTTTAGTATACAAGGAAATGAACGTGGTTTTCTTACAGCTCTGTAGTAGAAAACAGTAGTTGTTTATGTAACACAAACATTATTATGCCATATTCACTATCTATTTTTTTCTCCCTTGAAGAAGAGACTTTTGGGAGTAGATCATCAACTGTTTAGGTCTGTGTAGGTGCTGCTGATTATTAAATTGGTGTTTGTCCTTTTCCAGATGTGCCATCAAATCCCTATGGAGTACGGGTTTTAGAGCTGTCCCAAACCACTGCCAAGGTTTCGTTCAATAAGCCAGACTCACATGGAGGTGTTCCCATTCACCACTATCAAGTGGATGTAAAAGAGGTGGCCTCAGAAACCTGGAAAATAGTTCGCTCCCATGGAGTTCAAAGTAAGTATAAAAAGAAATAAATGGGAGTATTTTAACTGAAAAGAATGTCTGGGGAAAAGACTGCAAGTTTTTATTAACTACTTTGCTTGTCTTAATTCAGTAGCTGTATTTTAATATGAGTGCAGACCTCTTTACACTAATTAGAAATCTTATTGTAACTTTGCAAAAGTTTGAGTTTACAAAAGTTTACATATCTATTGCATTTTTCACTGTCCAGCCAAGTAGATATGAAGAATACTTTTGAAGATGTAAATTTCAGAGAGAACTAGCAATCAGAGTAAGTTTCAGAATGTGCATTATGCACACAGTTAATTATTTTAAGTAAGCTCTTACATAATATTTAATCCTACGCATTAATTTCTGATTTTGAGCTACTTAGTAAACTTTCTACATACCTGTTAATATTCATGATTTCAAAAACATATTTTAATTGCACCTCTCTAGGCCCAAAAGAGAATAAACCTCCCCAAAGACACACGTTCTTTAGGTACATGCTGAGGAGGGGTGTTTATACAGAGCAATGTTATGAAAGTACGTTCAATAGGTGGGTAAGCCCTTGCATCCAGATTTACCTTTTGGTATTTTTAGTGCAAGTTAAGGCAGCCCTGACAGTCTTCTGATTCACACAGAAGGAGGTGAATGGTTTTGAAGCCACCAGCACAGTCATGGAACAAAAAATATATCAAATTATCCGTTATGTGTTATCTTTCCCTTTCTCATCCCATAATCCACAGACAAAAAATCTGCACTAAACAGACCATGTTGCGGATTACAGAATTATTTCAAAGGAACAGATAATGAACTTGTAGTTAACAGGTATTCAAAGAAACATAGAGTTACTCTTTTTCTTCTGTTTTTCTCAACCAAACACAGTAAATGTAATATCGTAAATCATAGAAACATTCATTTTATTCCGGTATAGCTTGTATTTCTTTCAGTACTAGAAGATCTAAAGAAGACAATGTGTTTCCTCTGTTTGCAGAGCAGCACATTAAGGGATATTAGTCCATTTGTTCCATTCTTTTCATGTAGTGTTTCAGACCAAGTTTGAGGCTTTCATTCTTGTAGCTTCCTTCAATGAATTGATTATATATTTTTTTTTCTGATGAGAGCTATACTATATCAAATACTAAAATGTAAAATGACCAGTCTGTGTGGTAGTGTGCAATGGACTCAAATTTGAGTACAAACCCAGTGACTACAGAGTCAATCACACAGATGCTTAGTTTAAGTGTAAAGCCAGAACAAAAAACAGTCTACGATGTTAACTTTGTGCAAAAGCATATTTATCTTACTCTCCATAAAACTTTCTTTCCTATTATTTCTATTGATATGAATTTTATGAAAATATTGATTGATTGATTATACTGGGAAAGATGTGTCCTTTGAAAGACGCTTGTTGCTATTAGAGTTGACTGGAGCTGCCTTTTTCGAAAGTTCCACTTTGATTTTGAAACACCCTTTCAGCATTACATATTTTTAAGTTGTTGCATGCCGGTAATTTGAAAGTTTCTGTATAAATGAATTGATCTTGGAGTTATTTTAGTCCAAAATCTATTTGAATCCTATGGTAATCTTTTATAAAATCAGAGTAAACAGGTACAAATACCTGCTGCCCTTATGCAGAGTACCAGCATGAAGTAGACTGTGAATACTGAGGATCTCTGCTGTCAATCCTACTAGTATTAAATATGCAGCTTGTTTCAGAAAAATGCTATATTAATTCCTGCATGCTGTCATGTTATTCCCTCATGTCTTCCTTTTGTGCAAGCTGCCTGATTAGTTAATTCTTCTTTCTCATCTGAAAGATTTCAGGGGGTATACCATCTTGCAGGCATGTATTTTCCTCTTCATTTAATTTTCCCGCAACTGTATGCTGAAAGGTTTTGTTGAGAAAACAAAATAGGTCACACTGATTTTGGACATACTAAAGAAACCTCTTAGTAGCATGTATTATCAAAGACTACTCCAAGGAATGACAAAAAGTAAGAAATATGGAAACAATCTGAAAAGCCATCTTGGTCTACAGAGAGTTATGTAATAAATAGATAAATAGTGAGAAGACAATGGGCAATATTAAAAATTAATGCTAGATTAATAATTAATTCAGGATGTTTTCTGAAATCTCTATTGGTATACCCCTTCATATCCTCTGAATTTCTCTCTGAACTGCTTTAGAAACCAAAAAGTACTGCAGATTGTCAAATATTTGCTAAACAGGAAAAAACTTTGTTTCATAAATATCATTGATGCTATGTTATGTAATTTGCTTGGAAAGTCAAAAGGAACCTGGTTGCATTTATTATAAGTTCTTGTAGGTATTCTATAATAAGTTAAAAACTCGTTCTATTTGTAAGGCA
The DNA here is from genome assembly GCA_013396655.1 of Campylorhamphus procurvoides. Classification (NCBI taxonomy): domain Eukaryota; kingdom Metazoa; phylum Chordata; class Aves; order Passeriformes; family Dendrocolaptidae; genus Campylorhamphus; species Campylorhamphus procurvoides. The sequence goes on from WBMV01002499.1 coordinate 195,462, forward strand.
CTATAGGGCCAAACCAGAAAAAAAAGGTACGTTAGCAAAACACAGACTGAACAGTCTGAAACAGAAAGATTCATTGCAAATGGAGATGTCAAAAACCAATATTAATGTCGTTTTATAAAAAGACAGTTTTGCCAAATGTAACTGGAATTTTTCCGGAATATTCACATTTTGCTTGTTTCCTGAGCATTCAGAGGGTTTTAGCAAGTTTTCTAAAACATGTCTTTAAACTTTTCTCCATTTCTCTTTTAGCCTACTTAGAGTGTCATGGTAAGAAACCCTTCAGGTATTCTCTCCAAAATCCCTATTTTCAGTTCTTATGAGAATTTTCAAAGAAGATTTTATTAGTGTGAAGGCATTTTTTATTATTATTTTATTTTATTTATTTATACTTTTCGAGATATTTAGGATACTTTTAAGTATTCTGAATGATAAAAGGTAAATGTTTTTGAGACAGTTTCTCATTGTGCTTAAATAACTAAGAACCACTTTCCTACTCTGTCTGAACATCTCAGCTGAGTGAGGAGGATGTTTAGAATGCAGGCAGTCAGTTTTCTGCATTATGATTTGTAGTTGGGTCATCATAATTTCCACACTCAGTCAATATTCCTTAAGAGAAACAAAACTCCTTTTTCCATCTGTTCATATTTTAGGGATAAGCTTATGCCTACGATTCAGGTATAAATGCTGTTTAGACGGGGACAGTTAACTGCTTCCACATCTCAAGTGAAGATGCATACATAAGCATGGGTCATGATTTTTTCCCAGTAGCCAGAGATAAAATATTCTGAAATTTTATAGGATGTTTTTTTATCAGTCTGATTTAACCCAGGAGTGGTAAAACCGCAGACCTTTCTTGCCACATTTACATAATGTGTAAATTCCAAACACATATTTCAAGGGAATGAGACAGAAAAACATACATGCAGGGTAATGCTGTACCTGGGAGAATTTCAATACAGATATTTTTCAAGGCTAAACTGGGTCTTCTGCTCCCTCTATACTATGACCTAAAGGAATAGTGTAGTTATCTTTATACAGTTACATGGAACAGCCATAAACTGATAAAATTAATGAAAAATGCATTCTTAAATGAAACAAACATCATTAAAATGTGCCTACAGAAGTAAACTTATGAATAAAGTATTAATAAATGATTAATAGGTATTTCAAAAAGTTTTTGAAAGGAATTGCTACTAATGCTAACAAATCATTAATTTTCATCTGATTTTGGTCCACTAGCTATGTATAAAACCTTTTACAACTAAGATTATAATTGTTTTATTTATATGAAAACCCAATAGATGTTTACCACAGTTGTTGAGCATTCTTTAGTGATCAATCATCCAGTAAATACAAATAAATTTAATCAGAACAATTAAGCAGTATGAAATGGATTCTATGCAAATCTATTCATGCAGTCCTGCAGTTCTCTTCATTTGCTATTTTTTTCAAAGAATTTCTCTAGAGGTGACTTTTTTCTCAAACTTTACTAGACTGAGTTGTTTTCAGATCAAATTAAGGAGAAAATCACAGTCTTGGAGCTCTATCCAAGAATATCTGTTTCCCTATTCGCTCTCCTTTGTCTTGTATAATGAAGAAGATTTCGTTTGGAAGTCTGTGCTGATTGCAGCTATTGAAGGGGAGCACAGAAAGTGAAGCAATCATTCTGATGCACCAATTTCAGACCATTAAGGGATTTAAAGTCTTAATCAACACTGTAGTAGTTCACCAAGAGATCAGTGAGCAAATGGCATTAGATTTTTCTGCTCTTGGTAGGTGCTCTTCCGAATATGAAAATTGCTTTGTGGCAGATTGCCTGCAAATCTCTGTGTAGCGTCACTTTAGAGTGGGTCTCCTTGTGGACTGGAGTCCCAGCTGGAGCTGGATATGCATGGACAGAGCAGGCCTTTATGGCCCTGACAGCAGTGCAAAGAAACCCACTAATCCTGAATAGCAGATGTGACAAAGGTCATTCTCCAAGGAGACTTTGCATCCTTTTACCCAGACAGCTGGTAAGGCCCTGAGTGTGGAATGTCACCCGCCCACCCTCAGGAAGGGGATAGCCACTGGTGAAGAGCATTTGCCAGGGTTACTTCTGTAGGCACAAAGAAACCAGTGAGAAGCTGTAACATACCTGTGCTGGGAAGAATTGCCTTACTGCAATCTTCTGTGCAATTTTATTTTCAAAGAAAGGATGCCGATTGATCTGTTTCTGAGCAATTAACAAAGACTTCATAAGAAAAAGCCTGCATTATTTTTCTCCTGTCAAGCAGTATTGAGTTTTCCAAGGAAGAAACAAGATAGAGTCTGTGGGATTTGGTTCTTCACATCCCTTCAGTCCCTCAGAAAGCACCACTGGTATAACTGTAATAGAGAAGCCATCAAGGTCTTGTTTGTCTTAATAGCATTATAGTCATTAGTAATTCTTCTTCACAGGCAGCAAATAAATGCATTTGTAAATGAAGGGCTTTAGCTTATACACAAATCCAAACCACTGTGGAATTGTATTTGAAACCCCCAAAAAATGTGCTCTGTGAAAAATATTTGGATGTCTTCAACAAGAATGCAAAAAAACCCCAAAAACTTAATTTCCTTTATTGTTCAATTTGCACGTAGGTAAATAGACAGGGAAACATGTCAATGGATATTTCTTTTCAGAGCATATGAGTGAAATACCAAGGAGAAAACAGTCTCTGCATTTCTAGTGCCACTCAATTTGCTAGCAATAGAACAACCCAATCCCATGTTAAGATTACTGTGGAAATTCACCTATGGGATATATGGATGCCTTGCACTCTTACAGAAGAGAGATACATATGTGGATTTGTGTAGCAAATACACACACACCCCTTTTTTGCTTCCTCTGAATTTCTTGTGTTTGGAAATTCTCAGATTTCAGATCTCTTTTTTCATGTCTATTTTCAATTATTGCTTTTTATAATTTTTTTTAGGAAAGGTTTGGTGAAATTTTAAATTAATGTATTTTTTAATTTTTAAAATTATTACTTTTATATAAAACATCAGTAAATACAGCAAGTCTTGCTTCATAAATATAGTAAGACTTGCTTCACAAAGCAAGTCTATTTGTCTCTTCTGTTTAGCAAAATTTGAAAAAGTTTGTAAGTTTCCTGAGTTTTTATGAAATTACTAAAGTAGTAATGCCTAGATAATGTGGAATTCGTATATTGGTAACAAATTGTACCATCAAATGACTGAAGAAGTGCACATAACAGGGGTTAGAGATGGTAAAGGTGCATCATCTTTACAATTTCACCTTTCAAAGCATATTATTATTAAACCCATAAAATTAATAAAGGAGGATAAAAATACAGTTTAGTAGGAAAAAGTATTTTTCAATCATTCATGTGTAACCTTCATAAAATAATGGTAGAAGAAGGTACAGGACTGTTTTGAACAAACTTACAGTTTTTTACGTTTTTTTTTCTTTCCTTAAAGCATTTGCCTACTGGTAAATTAACATAAAATTAAGTGTAGTCATGTTAGAGACTGTTGAATCTAAGGATGTTAATCTGTAGTGATGCCCTAAAAATAACTTACTTAGAGGATTAGGTCCTCTGACATAATTTTTAATATGCAAATTTCAAGAAGCTACTGAACATGACAACTTTGCATTCTTCTTAACTTTGGATCTAAAAAACCAGAAACATCTTGTGTTGTTTATTTTTCTGAGAACAAACAGACACCAAAAAAAAAAAAGCCCAAAATAAAAATAGAAAAGAAAACCAACAAACCAACCAATAAAAAAGCCTACCAAACTGGAAAACCCAACCCAACCAGCCAACCCCCAAATCCCACAAACTAAAATCTCTGGACTTTACTGGCATATCTGGGTCCTGTTTTTTTTCAGGAGATATTCTGTTGAGTTTCAAACAATTCAGAGAAAATATCCATGGGATTTAGCTTTTATGGTATACTAACACAAAAAAACCTTTCAACAGTAGAAAAGTTATATCAGCTATAACATACATCCCCAAACCATTGGTTGGAAGAAAAAAAAAACAGGAAATGAAGATGTTACAAAAGCTGCTTTTCTTAATCTATAAATGTGTTTTGAGTTTCAGTAGTCAACAATGTTTTTTGGTTTGATATTAGAAATTCCCCTTTTGATGGCAGAAGGGAGAAGCTTTATAAAATAATGAGTCAAGTATAATAAGTTACAACAATTGCTGTATTTTTCCATAAGAAGGAATATCTCTTTGCATAATAGTGTTTCTGAACTCTCAGTGGAAAACTATGCAGAAATTCTTCCCTGTGAGGGTGGTGAGGTACTACAACAGGTTACACAGAGAAGTAGTAAGTATAATTGGCTACACCAGTGAGAATGTATGCATGGTGTAGGCAACTCTTATTATAAACCTTCTAGTAAAAGAAATAAATCAATAAATTTAAAATAAGGTCATTCTTTTTTCTACTAAACTTCATTTTCTGTCCTTAAACAAGACATTTTGATAGATATCATATCAACAGGCACTCTGTCAGAAGACTTTAGAATTTTATTGAATCATAGAACGGTTTGAGTTGGAAGGGACCTTAAAGATCATCTCATTCCAACCCCCCTGCCATCGGCTTCCACTAGACCAGACTGTTCAAAGCCCCATCCAACTTGGCCTTGAACACTTCCAGGATGGGGCATCCACAGCTTCTCTGGGTTCCAGTGTTCCAGTGCCTCACTGCCCTCACAGGGAAGAATTTCTGCACAGTTTTCCACTGAGATTTCAAAAACACCATTATGCAAAGAGATATTCCTTCTTATGGTAAAATACAGCAATTGCTGTAACTTATTATTGTAACTGAAAGGAAATCTAATACATAGATCTGCTAGAATTCTCATGTGTTACCTCAGGTTGTAGGTTTTGTATTTACTACTTCTGTACTGAAGCATGAAAGTATGTACCCTATTGATTACTAAAGCAGTTTCCCAGTGTAACAATACTTCACCACTGTGGAGGTTTGGGTTGGCTCCCTGCCAAGCGCAAGGGCCAGCCACACGGATTCCTCCCCCCCAAGAGAGAAGGGAAAAAAAGTACCCAAAAAGGCAATTTTAGTAAAAGTATATATATATATCTTCACATATATTACAATTATATACAATCAAACACTATGAATTGAGAGAACAAATCCCAGAACAACCCCCCAAAAGGGAAAAGGGAAAAAGGGAAAGGGAAACGGGAGAAAAATTGGTAAAACCAAACAATACAAATACACACACACTTGTAAACTCAGGGAAAAGCTCAATAAGAACTGATACAATCAATTCTCACCAACACTCCCCTTAAGGGAAGCAGGTCCTTCCCCTCCGTCCAGCTGGGACAGCAGCTGCTCCGAGAGGCCTCAGCTCACAGAGATAAGAGCTAGGCTGGCACAGAGAGGTGATGTCTTCCGAGCACCCAAAGGGGAGAGAGAAGAGAAAAGAGAGAAGGAGAAAACCTTCCTCCTGTCTTTATATACACCTGATTACGTGAAGGAACGGTGTGGAATACTTCCTTAGTTATGACCCTGCTACCAAGGAAGGCCCAGATAAAAACCAAGAAAACTAAACCACCACAACCATTAAACTGGAAAGACTTTGAAATGGATTCCTAAGAGATACAAACCCCATATAATTCAATAATTTTCTAAATGAGTTCAATGACTAAGTAAAATATTTGTAGATCAAACAGAAATAACTTGCAAATAGTTATTATTTAGTCATTATTTATGACTAAATCAGAAATCGGGAGGACCAACCTGGTTGAAAATCTTCAAGGCAGAATTCTGTACTTTCCATTGCAAGCTGAAAAACAGAAGGAAAAATGCACTCATCCTCCTGTTCCAGAGGGAAAATACATCTTTAGTGAGTATTTGAGACATTTAATTCCTTGGCATGTCTGTCAGATTTGTCTCCCTATAACATGAAATGTATTCCCTGTCAGTTCTGAAATCATACTTGCTGTTCCTGAGGAGTGTCTATGCCTTTCTGGAAAATCATGTATATATTCCACAAATTTAGGGGAACCTGAAGTCTCAGAGGTTTTTGTACCTGTTAAATGATGCCGTAAATCATTCAGAAAACATTTTTGGGTTTTGAATTGAGCTTTAGAGTGTGGTTCTTCATGTAGCAGACTGTTAGGCAAGCAGTTTAAGAATATTGAAAAAATGGATGAAAAGACCCTGTACAACTAGACCCAAAAAAAACATTGTCCCTTTCATCCAACTTGGGTCATATTGATTGACACATTGACTGGAATTAGTGTTTTAATTTAAGAAATTGCTATTGTCAATAGGCAATAATTGATAATATTATAAAAAAAACCCGTGTATGTCATTCCTGTTATCAGTTAATATACTGATGACAATGTTGCTAAGCCTAAACTCATGTGATTTTTTTTTCCCAAAAGAAACTGGATATGTAGCTTGATTCAAAAATAATTTGCTCAACTAAAACCAGTTTTGAAGAATGAATGAATTGTATATATGTTATTAAGCTATAGTGATGTAAGACATAATACAAATAATATGAAGAAAAAGAACCTAGTTTAAAAAAAATAATTTAAATTCTTGGGATAAAATGGCATGACACAATTTGCCAATACAATTTTCTATTACAAATTGCCATTAAAAAAAAAATGGAAAGTGAAAGAATGTGTGCAGTTCTATAACAAATACAGATTACAATTAAATGGTGGGACAAAGAACACTTTTTATTCAATTTAATTTGGGTAAATACCTGCATGTAAGGAAGTTATTCAGCCCTTTAATTCTGTGTCTCTACTATTTTTGGCCTCCATCCAGCTTAATCTTTGCTTTTAAAGTCTCATGTGTGTGGAAAGGTTGAAATGTAAGTAAATGTCTTAAACTAAATTACATGGATAGATTAGAGGGACTGGAAAGCAAGAAGTGTAAAGGGAAAACTAGGTTTAAATATTTCAGGGGTTTATACAGACCTGAAACACCAGGAGACTGAGATGTACTTTTCGCATTCAAAAGTGAATAAAATGTCATGAGAAGTGAAGAAAATCCAGACAATTTACTGCACAGCATGAGTTCATAACTAAAAGCAACTGAGTGTTATGCAGATAGAACCACTGCCAATATCGGAGCTTACACTTTTTTCAGGAGCTTGTAGTTCTGTGTTTGTAATTGCGTTTAGTCAACCAGTCACAGCTCGTAGCAAAATGTGATTTCTGTGTGTTGTTGGTTTTTTTTTAAGACACAGGCTTGAAAATCTGTAGGAAATGCAAGATGCTTTGATTGCAAGTACGTAGTAAATATTTTTAATAGGCAATTAAATGGAAACTTGGGTTTTCTAAACGTATTTCGCCTGATGTTCTTCTGTTTTGTTAACTCCTGCCTACTCCCTATTTAAACCTTTCAGGCTTTTCATGATGGCATGTTCTCAAGTAAATTTGCAGTGAACATGCTGATCTGATGTAAAGGTCTTGCTGATCTGGCTTGTAAAGGTAAATCTTGTTAAGTAAATAGTGATGCAGTGCAGTATTGGGTATGAATAACTGATAAATGAGATTCATGGTGCAGCTGCAAATTTTGCCTTTCAAATCTGTATTATATTTATCCTTACACTTACTTTACATTGCTAGTCTACTTAGAAAAGGTAAAGTACATCTATGGAATATTTATGTGTACATAAGCTTCTGCTGCATTTTGTAATACTAAACAGAAAAGTGTTCCTGGATGACAGAGTATTCTTGAAGTATTTTAAAGGTCATTGAATGACAGAGTAGTTATGCACAGGGCTCTTCTTCTGCCACATCAAACAATGAGCAATAGAGCAATACTGTAACCCTATCTGTATGACATTCCACAATATCTTTAAATTAATGCTCTTTTTACCTCCTTTATTCTCTCTCCCCATTTCTTTCTTCATTGGTAAGAAGTAAAGTATACATGATGGGGATGAGGAAGAAAAAGCTATGAAGGAAAATTATTTTTGCATGCAAGAAGCAAAAAGGACAGTTCTTGAAATCATCCTTCATGTCAGGCCTGAGGTCTTTCCTTTTGCACAGTAGAGAGTGCCATGAAAGACACATTGGGATCATGTTTTGGTGCCTTTGTTTGCTACTGTGAGAGTGGTTGCTTTGATGATAGCAGTCACCAGCAGCTGGTTTATTCTCACTTCGAAGGGTACCTCCAGCATTGGGTAGCAGAGAAGGGCGAGTCTCTCTGTCTCACACTTTGTATATTCCAGAGTTGCAAGTTGCATGGCTTAGAGCCAGAACTCCTGCACAAGAACCTGATTCTTAGATAACTCCAAGGCTGCAGCAACATATGTGAGAAAAGACATTCAGATTTTTTACATGTTATTCTGTTTATTATTATTAGGATGCAGACTTATAACTAAATTGAACATGAAATTTGAAATAGAAGCCTTAACTGAGAGGCAAGGCTTGCTAACGTATACAAATCTGTTTATGAAAAATTCTCTGCTTCTCTGAGCTTGGTATTAGAAATTTTCATTCCTTTCTGCCCTCAGGTGTTCCTTTAGCTTATCATTAAGAATTCCTGAATTCTTGGCATCTGTCTTGAAGCATTGTAAGAGTAATGGTATATTGGTAGTAACAAGTAAAGAGTAATTAATTCCCTTAGGTATTTGGATCCATCTGGCTAAGGAATGCCACATCTTACTTGTATTATGTTTTGTAACACTGCAGAAAAACTAGTGAATTGCATGATATGTAAAAAAACCAGGATTTACACAAAACATCTTCAATCTGCTGCAAAGTCTCATAGAAAAAAAAAAATTGTAGCTCTACAGAACTTGGTTGACAATAGGAAGAAGATGCAGTTGTTAGAAGTAAACTGCTGTCAATATTTTCTTAGACTTTGAAGTAATTTTCTGTGATGGATTTTTCTGAAAATAAAAAGATATTTCGACCAGTAATCAGTTATTAGTTTAGGATCAGCTGGTAGTTCACATCCGAGATATGTCCTGTTCTATTAAAAGCAGTCAGTAGGAGCCTGCCCATTCTTCAAATGGCAGCTGTATCACACTGAAAAAGCTTGCCTGTTCAGGCTTTTGGAAGAAAGACTTGAGTTCATTCTGTGAAGTCAGTCAAGCAAAAACCAGCTCCAAGCAAAGCTGTGCTCCTGGGCACAGTTCTGCCCTCATTGGCAAGTCCTGTTTGCCAGTGACTGGCGATGCAGAAGAGCAGAGCCAAGTCTTGAACAAATGGGAGGGCTCAGACCCACCAAATGTCAATGTATTGCAAGAATATGCACCAAGGTCTCCCATACTAGCCTTTCTCAAACCTTTTTCAAGAATATGGTGCTCAAATCTATGTGGACTTGCCACACCATTAGGTAGTGTATACACATTTGACCTAACGTATTCCAGGTGGAATTCCATGGCAACTACTCTGGGCTTTATACTTGGAAGATGCAACATTTGTCTGTTATAAATTCAAGTGAGGCCTACCTCACCTTTTTCCCCAAGATCTCTCAGTAACAAAGAATTCATAGATAGAGCTCTTGAATGACTTGAATACAAGTCATTCTTTCTACCCTACAAGGCAGGGTAAGAGATGCTAGATTCTGACACAGATAGACTGGGGTAGGATACACTTTGATGCAAGAAAGTGGTATAGCTGTCATAAGCGTGGAATGCACTCACAGCTAACCCTCAGCCTCCCCCCCTCAAATTATATTCCCTCTTTCAGTAATCCGGGGTGGATTCCAGACCTTGATATAGAGCAGGGAATACATTGTTGCATTTGCTAAACTCTAACAACAGGCATGTTCTTTGTAGTCTCTTAATAAATGGAGTCCCTTAGAAGACCCTGTTTTATTTTCTGGGTTGTCTGCCAGTAAGCATTGTTTTTAACATTGATTGGTGTTCCAAAGAAGGAAAAAATGGGATAAATGAAACTGTGTAAATTATCTTAATAATAAAGGCCTTAACTGGCCTTCTGCAATGAGAACAACACAGTTATTCCTTTACTACATATTGTGGTATGGTATGTTTGTTCAGTAAAGCATCACTTACCTAGAAGAATTAATTCTACTGTCTTTATGTGTTCATATTGCCAGTGGAAGTTCAGGTGTATTCAGTGGCCTACAAAGTTTTCTTGTGGGAGAATTTAAAAAAACTAATGTCTACGGAAAGTAAATTTGATTCATGGAAAGGTTTAACTTAATCAGATTTTATATTTGGCACTGTAATTTGTACTACTAAAATTGCAGCTATTATAGTCACATAAATATTTAACAATGAACCCTGCTGAGAACATTAGTCATATGTTAGAAAGTGGTTTGTATAATACCATCTTCTCACATGATGAGGGGGAATATCTGGTAGAAATCCAAATCCCCATTGATTTTATCATATTGGTTTATTTCATAAAAAGTTTTAAGTGTAGTCCTTTCCAAGTGGCTGGCTGTTTCTTCAAGCAGTAGACTAAAATCCTTGCATTAAGAAGTGCACTATAGTTTTTCCAGAGGAGGAAACAGAGTTCAGGAACTTTCACCTTTAAATTTCAGAGAATCAGAGAAAGGCTGGTTGGAAAGAACATCTGGAGTTTATCTGGTCCAATCTGCCACTTAAATCAGGACTGGTGCCAGTCCTAGATCAGGCCAGGCATGACTTTGTCTAACTCAGTCTCAACCCCCAAGGATGGAGATTCCTCACCCACTTGTCTTGGTGTAACCTATTTCAGTGCTTCATGTCTCTCCCACTTTATCACTATTTCTAATATCTGCTCTGAACTTACCAAGCCGCAGCTTGCACCTGTTGTCCTTGCTATGCTCTTTAGTGTTATTGAGAAGAGTCTCAATTATTTTTGTATCTCCATTGGAAAGAGGTGGAGGGCACTGTTCAATCCCCCCTTGGCATTATCTTCAGCAGACTAAGTAACACTCAGCACTATATATGGTTCATACACCCCAGACTCCTTTTGGTACCTCTTTGCTGGACTCACAGAATATGCTGAGTTGGGAGGATTGTCAAGTCCAACTCCTAACCGTGCACAGGACCATCTTCAAGAGTCACACTACGTGCCTGAGCATATCATTCAAATCCTTCTTGTGCTCTGTCAGGCTTAGTCCTGTGGAGCTTGTTCCAGTGCCCAACCTTTGGGTGAAGAACTTTTTCCTAACATCCAACTTAAACCTCCCCTGGCACAACTTCAGGCCATTCCCTTGGGTCAAGTCACTGGTTACCACAGAGCAGAGATCAGTGCCTGCCCTCCTCTTCCCCTCATGAGGAAGTTGTAACTGCAATGAGGTCTCCCCTCAGTCTCCTCCAGGCTGTTTCTTTTTGTTCTGGGACACACAATCCTGGGTTTGGTGCTACCAGCACTAACTAGAATGGGACAATAAGTCCCATTCCCTCAATCTGCTGGTCCCAAGTTATGCACCCTTGTCTGTGTTGGCATGCTGCACGCAGCTCTTCCTACTCCAACCTTTCATCCTGACTAGAAAGACCCTTTCATTACTGCCCCAAAGACCTCCAGTTGTCTTCTATCTAATCAAGATTTCTGTTGGACATCTTGGTGCCTGCGTGGGTGAACATCCATGAACACGGTGAGACAGAAGGGATTCTGCAGTCTGTGCTGCTGCAGCTAGTTTGACTTCTATTGAATTTGCTGGGATTTGGGTGGTGTGTTTTAAACTGCAAGAGTGTGATCAGTTCTTCTAAGGACTGCACCAAAGTTCATCAGTCTGCATGGGATCCACTTCCATAATTTTGATTGACTTAATGCTTTTACATTTTAAGGTAGCAAATGATTAGCTGTCAATGAAAGTTGCATAATTAAATGTTAAAATGAATTGCAACGTTTCAGAACACTGACAATCCTATGCACATAACAAAAAAAAAATCATAACAGTATTTCTTAAAAGCTTGGTCTAAAAGACTTATTTATTGAATAAATAAAATGAAGGTTAATGAGTACTGGGAGGAAACCTGACATTTTAAAGGTTAAGTTATTCAAAGAGCATTTGTTTTGAAGTGCATTTAAATTCTGTGTTTTTTAAGCTTAATATGTATTTCCATTTTAGCCGGTTGAACTGTGTAGAGAATTGGTTCATTCCATACACCTTTGTTTAGCTTAACAAGGTCTTCTTACAGGGATATCCAAAAGTTTCAAGGACTTCATCTCCTGAACTTTAAATATAGGGGTAGCTAGTAAATTTTTGATCATGCATTCTTTCTCCTCTCTTTTTCCTCTTCCATTTCCTTCTCACTTATCCCTTTCCTATTCCTTCACTTCCATTTCCCTTTCATTTAATACGTAAAAGTACCTTTTCTGGAAACTGATTCCATTTTCAAAAAACTGGTACTAAGCAGTTGGCTTGGTCATCATAAAGGTAGTATAGGAAATTTTTAAACTAAAAACTTGGAGAAAGGGATACTAAAGGAATAGTAAAGGGAGGTTTTTTGGGAGATGGGTTTGTCTTTTTTTTTTTTTCCCCAAGATATCATGCCAATACTCAGTAAAGCTTTGAGTAGATGTGTGTTATTACAGCGGAGAGAAAGAAGCACTTCTCACTGGCATTGTAAAAAACACAGATTGACTTTGTTCTCTGGTGAGAAAATGATGTATTTTATAATTTTTTTAAGTGATAATATTTTTTTTCTTACTAAGAACTAAACCAACACATAATTTGTTTGTGTACATTGCAGTTAAATAAAATGTAATCAAAAGATCAACCTCAGGTATTTGCAAAAGGGCAATACAGAAACAATTGAATAAAAGCTTTGTGGTGTCAAATTCGAAGAAAGGGAAACTGACCTATGGAGCAAAGTGCTGGGTTATAGAAGAATGTATTATAGCTAAAGGAATCAAAGAGTAAAGAAAAATGGAAAATTCACGTATAGCAGTTAGTGTGAAGATATGAAAAATCAGGAAAGTTAGGACAAAATGAGTATTATTTTATGTATAGTCAGTATATCCATTCCATGCTCTGATAAATTCCATTGTATATTTGTAAATTCTCATTTGATATGATGAGAAGGTTTCTGTATGGGAGAGAAGTGTAGCAACTTGTAATTAATAGTGAAGCCTCACACATTCTCTTAGAAATTTTGGTAGTTTTTAATTATGGAAGGTTTTCTTTTACTAAAAATACATTAAAGACATTATAATTAAAACCAACATAATTTTTAAAGATAATATCTTCTGCTAACCTACCCCACCTTGCAGACACAGTACTGTAAACCAGGAGAACTGGCTATTACATTCATGTTCTTTGGGTTAGGGTATAGTGTTATCCAAGTCATCTTCCACTTCAGGAACTACAGAAAATAGCAGCCAAGAAACTTTATTTAACAAACAAGTGAACTACAGATATGTGAGGGAACTATTTCTAACTAGCAAGAAATATTTTTGCAATAATCCAAAAGGATTTTGCCATAAACTGAAAACAATGGACATATACAAAGTATTCCAGAGGGTTACAGGATAGAAGTAAAATTATTTAATTTATTTTTAGGATAGAATATGTGTTTGAAATATAAATTCTATTTTAATGATGATGAGAAACAAAATCCCTCATAACTAGATCCTAGTTGCTAGAATTGTTGATAGGATAAGACACTAATCAGTACAAGTGGCTGGATTTGTTCGTGAAATATTCTATGTTATTGTCAAATATAACAGAAAATTGTGAAGATGATATCAAGATAACATGGTGTCTTTTGTCACTGGGCATAAAAATATCTTTTGTAAGCCTATAGCCTAAAAATATTACATGCTTTAATGATTTTTCATTTTTCTTAACACTAGTTTGCATAAATGATTTATTTTGTATGCGGTTCATGCAAGTGTGTTTCTGTTGTGAATAAGGTTATGGAAACAGTTTATTGTTACAATGATCTATCTCAGCAAATTGCTTTTGTTCCCAGAATTTTTCTCCTAAGATTTTTTTCCTAAACTGCAGTCTCTGCTCTTAGTTTGATTAAATACAGATTAACTAAAGATATCTTTTAAATAAATAAACTAGAAAATGAACTTCCAAAGAAAATCTATTCATTGTTAAACCCGACATTTGTTAAATGAGAAAACCCTCGATTCGTGCTGATTCGGTTTATTGTAAACTATACTGTCAACCCACAAATTTGCTCTTTCCCAGGGGCTTTGGTTTATATTCCTACTTTCTTTATTTTCATTAATTTACAGCACTCTGTGTTGTATAACTATAATTGTCCCATAGATTACTTAGTCTTATTTTATTAGATTTATTTCAATAGAAATAGGTATCAAAGAAAATCCCCTGAACGACTCTAGGGTGGGGATGCTACTCTTGGTTCAGTTTGTGTAGTGATATCTCAGAATCTAACCCAATAACATTAAAAATTAAATATTTGGAATAAAGGATCTTAACATGGTAAATGTGTTTTAGGGTGTTATATATTATATTAATAATAAAACCATTTTTGCAAAATTGATTTTAATGTCCGCTACAGAGAAGTGTTTTGTAAGGAAATTATTCATGTTAATGATCATTGGATTATATTAATTATACTTAGTATATCACACTGTATATCTTTATTCATAGGTGATTGTTTGTATTCATAGTTAAGTAAACCACTGCAACTTTTATTCCAAAAATAATGTAATAATTCTACAGCATAGTGCAAAGAATGATGGAAATTTCTGACAGAGCCATTTTATATGATTATTAAAATGGTTGTATTTTTTTTCTGCGCATACACTTGAGGGAGTGACTTAAAGCTTGATATTGTCTCCATATGTATTTAATGGAATTTATGCCAGTGATTTCACTGGCAGTCAGATTTGCTATCGTTTTCTTTTGTTTTGTTTTTTTTCACATAATGTGCAACTTGAAATATTTTCATTATTAAAGTTCATTTATTTGCATTAGTTGAATTCTGACATTTATAGCCAGATGCTTGAATCAGTATTTATGAAATTAATTGTTATTTGGGCAAGGCAGACAGATGGAACTGAAACAGTCTGTCTGTTTCTGCATATGAATTAACATTTTGTCTATTTTGCAGCAAAATCCTTTTTTTATGTTCCCCCACCACCACCCCTCCCCGTGGCAATTTCTAACTTAATTTTGTCAATATTTCTATGAGCTGACTGTGAGGATCAGTTAAAAAAAAAAAAAGGGGGGTTATACTCTTCCTCCTACTGTGTAAAGACACAGAATAAACAAAACAGTGTTGAAATTTTGGGAGAAGTTCTTCATATTCTGTGATATCTACAAGAGTCTCAAACATTTGTACAGAACTTTAATGCTCGTTTTCCTCACTGCTCTTCTTACATGTCCTGCTGCCATAGGTTCCTCACTGCTCTCTTCCTATGCCTTTTTCTTCTGTCCTTAAAAGAACATGAATCATCATCGCAAAGAGAAACCTGTTTAAGCTTCATAAAAATGCTTTTTTTTTTTTTTTTTTGACTCCGAGAGAGATTTGAGTATTTCCAGGGGATTCAATTTTATCTTGAGGGTAGTAAAATAATGAGTAATAGGTGCAGCAAAATGCTGTTAAATCAAAACACTCGAGTTATTAATGTGCACTGTATTCAGTCTGCAGTCTCTGTAGTAATACAGATTGAGACTAAAGGGAAAGAAGTAGTGAGAGAAAAAAAAAACAAAAAAAAGAAGTCCTAAAGCTCATAATGCTTCTTTGACAGAAACTTAACATTTCTGCCACGATCTCAAATATATATGAGCAAAAATGATAAACCTGCAATGATATGTCTCAGCTACTTTGTTTCAAAATAAATTTATATCTTACTTTTGTTAGATCTGACATCCTCAAGGGATTGAATTTGGAACTAGAAGAACACTGTTCCATGCAACAGATACCTCTCCAACAAGAACAATGCAGTGATGCAATATTTCTGTTAACTAACCTCATGTAAGATCTATTTTGGGATTAATGTAGTGTAACTCTACTATTAGTTCCCCTAACCTTCTTTGCTTTGGTGATGGTTTATACAGTATATCACAGTCCTTAGAAGGTTTCTGAGGAAGATTACTTTGGTGAAAAAACAATTTAATGTGCCAGACATTTTCACTCTCATTCTACTGGTATAAAGTAACATAAACAACCTACTCTGGACCAGAAAAGAAGCTGGGGAATTTTGTTTTGATTTTACTGACTTGGATTTATGGCACAATTTATTTCACGGCAAATCTTGTGTCAGATGTTGCTTTCCTGTGGTTCCTCTTGACAGCAGTTAAAATTCTGTGACAGTAAAATGAACTTTTCTAGCTGAAATTCTTGCACACTGGATTTTAAATAGTGTGAAATTTTGTGGTTTTGTCTATCTAATATATTTTTGTGGGGTTTTTTTTCTCTACTGTATTCATGTTTTTACTGTTTTAGATTTGCTGGCAAATTACAAGAATATAAAATAAAAAATAAGGACTTTATTTTTTATGTTGCTTAAATTTTAGGATTATTGTCACAAAATAGGTTAAACTGAGTTTTTCTGTACAATAAGGCTTAATTCCTTTTCATTGTTGTGTTTATTTTTGAATTCTGGTCAACAACATTTAAAAAAAAATCAAACCAATGTTCCTGGCATACCTTGTTTAAAAAGTATTTATAGTTTCGTTTTACACTCTTAATATAGCATATTAAACCAAACCCAAAATAACTGGTAACTTACTGCGTCATGATCTCCTCCAAGAGTACCTTGTGACTTGCAGTCTCCTTGTCCATCTTCTAATAAGTGGATAACAGTAAGGTCTGAGCTGATGTGCATCATGTTAATGTATTAATTAATAAACTTAAATTAGTTAATTTAGTTAATTTGCAGAGTTCACAAGAGAATGTTCTGGTTTTCTCTCTTTGGAGTATTTCTTCAAAATCAACTCCTCGACTTAACGAGCCACTATATGAATAGTCCCGGCAAAATCAGTGTACAAAATTGAATTCTTCAACTGAAGCATACAGATACTGTAATTAGGAAGAGAGTATAAAAGCCAAAGAAGACAGATATGATAGGTAGGAAAGAAAAAACTGAAAAATTTCAAATCATATTCTGAAAGAAAGGAATTTCACTTTCAGTATATTTGGAACTTGATACGCATCAGTGAACATACCAGTGGCATAACATACGGTATGCAGTGGATAATATTTTTCATTTCATTTATATATTGAACAGATACATACCTTAAAATGAAAACCAGCTAATTTGTTAAGTATTTTCCTCCATCTTCAACATATTCCAAAAACTGTGAAACTTTGAGCAAGTAGTGAAAGTTTCACTACTCTTAGATTCCTTTTCAGCCCTGTTCTTTTTTTGCATACTGTAGAACAGGTTTATATCTTAATTATTCTAACCATTCTCTTAGAACTGGTGTGTATAAAGTGTCTTGATCCAGAATGTCGGTTTGGTTTTTCGGTTCTGTTTTTGGGGGTTTTTTTTGGTTTGGTTTTTTTTCCCCAAGGATGACATAATTGTATTTTTCTTCCTATACATATATAATATATCCACATCTACCATCACTGAAACCAAGTTGGTCCAGTTTTTGAAGAGTTGGGTTAATTCCATAAATGCAATTATAAAAGTCATTGTATCTGGACTTGTAGTGCTGTGTAGGGGATTCTAAAGTATACACTGATTCTTTAAATACTGCATATGGAAGTAATTTTGTTCAGTTATATAGGCCCCAGGAGTTACTCAAATGTTTATGGAATTGGATCCTTAGGTTTCATGTAGTTAACACATTTGTGTTTTATTAAGTGTTGACTCATAGTCATGCTTTTATGTTGTTTAAAATTTAAATACATTTACAGTAACACTAATTTTTAGTATGCCCTAAGGTTTATTTTCAGTGAAATTATTCAGCCTTGGAAAGTAGTCATGGCTGAAAAACAAGTCAAACACTGCTACTGCTTGGTTTGGGTTTCAATTTTCATCTTACCAGAACTGAATGTTACATACCATAGTCCTTCTCTTCCCCAAATTCTATTCTCATTCTCATGATGGTACTTGATTTTTTCATGACATGGTTATACTTCGGAGTTTGATATTTTTAAATATCATGAAATCATAAAGCTAAAATGTACTGGAAGACATACAATCCTTCTGCTTTGTTTACAAGAAAACAATTATGTTTCAGTGGCAAATCCATGCAAACTGCCCATAATAGAGGGTGAAGTGTAAAAGTCACCATTTTTCCAAAGTCATTAAATCCCTTTAGCACCACATGTAGTGGAAACTGTCTGATTGCTGCAGAAACTAAAGAAATATAAATTCTTATAAATTTGGACTCAAATAACAAAGAGCATGGGTAGAAATAATTATGCTTTCGTTGAATATGTAACTTGAAAAGCAGATCTGAAGCAACTATAAAATTACTCTATAATGAAAAAATGAGGCTCCCTTAGAGATTGAGAAAGATACTACTGGCTCTTTCTTGAGACATTACATTTCTATATCCTCTTGTAAAATATTACAGCCCCTGCTTTGTGGGCAGGACAAATACTGCTGTGCTTCTAGTCAAGTCCATCTAATTTACATCCATTCCCCAGCATGAATCTGACATATGGAGTGCTCATCACAAGCTGGCAAACAGCAAACAGACAATTACTGTAGAGACAATAAAAGCAATCTTTCTTGTAAAGGCAGGGTAATGCTCCTGGAACACTCTGTGAATTGACATTTCCAAGTGCATATTCAACCTTGCTATTAGTAAATGCAGTACCATAATACTTATAAATATTACGTATTATTTATTCCCATAAAGAATCCTGGACTCCAATATTTTTTCCCTTGACTTTGTTTCTAGATTTGTTGCTGTACAATATTCTTTGTGATTTTTCAGAAGCTTTTTCCCTTGTTTTCTGCTTCTGATGGCATCTCCAGGTGGAATCATAGAGACAGGTTGCGTGAATGATTGCTGTCATGGATTCAGTCTTGATTTCAAAAAGCCCATCTTGGCTTCCCAAATCCCATTTGTTTGTTTGATATAACAATATGCATTTCTGTGCACCTCCTCTGAAATACATACAAATATGAATAGTTTATTTTCAGGTCCCTAGTAGATAACTCAGAACTCTTCCTTTGATCAGCAGGCATCTGTCACTTTAGGTTTTGAATACATTGTTGAGCTGGCAGACAATAGAACCAGAAATTCACCACTACTGTGCACATAGCTGTGTTTTGGAATGTAGACCAAGGATAGTTGATGCTGATTTCAGTGAATGAGGAATGGCAAGTTATGAACAGTATGAAGGTGGCTGGAACATGCATTAGGTGCCTGTGACCAACTAAGAGGAAGGAAAATTCCCTAATTTTTTAACAGATTCATGTCTCCTCTGTGTGGTGGGTGGACCCTGGCTGGATACCAGGTACCCCCAAAAGCCACTCTACCATTCCTCTCTGCAAATGGTCAGGGGAGAGAGAATGTAATGAAAGGCTCATGAGTTGAAGTAGGGATGGGGATAGGTCACTCATTGATTACTGTCATGGGCAAAATAGACTCGACTTGGGAAATTTATTGAATTTATCACCAATCAAAATCAGAGCAGGATATTGAGAAGTAAAACAAATCTTAAAAACATCTTCCCTCCACCTCTCCTTCTTCCCCTGCAGCAGCACAAGGAGATCAGTTCATCACTGGTTGTTTCTGCCTCTGCTCAGGGAAAGGAGTCCATCAGGCACAGGCTGCTCCATTAATCTGCTCCAGTGTGGGTTCCTCTCCCCACAGGTCCATGAGTCCTTGCTAGGAACCTGCTCCAGCACAGGCTGCCCATGAGGTCACAGCCTTTTTTGGCATCCATCTGCTCCAGTGTGGGCTCCTCCCCAGCCTGCAGGTGGATCTCTGCATCCCTGTGGACCTCCATGGGCCGCAGGAGTGCAGCTGGCTCACTGTGGGCTGCACCGTGGGCTGTTAGGGAATCTCAGCTTCAGAACCTGGAGCACCTCCTGTGTCTCCATCTGCAACAACCTTGGTGTCTACAGGGCAGTTTCTCTCACATATTCTCACTTCTCTTTTCCCTGAGCACAATTGCATGTGTACAATAACTTTTTTCTGTTCTTAAATATGTTGTTACAAAGGTGTTACTACCTTCTCTGATGGGCTCAGCCTTGGCCAGAGATGGATCCGTCCTGGAGCCAGCTGGAATTGGCTTTGTTGGACATGGGAGGAGCTTCTGTCAGCTTCTCACGGGCTTCCCCTGTAGCCCCACCAGCTACTAAAACTGGACCACACAAAGACAATACATTGTGCTCACAATCTGAACATAAAGTATTGATCCCCATCAGTGCTGTTAATTGTTGTCTGTGGCCTCTGAAACATGGACTTCGCATTTCTGCAGAAGCATGATTTGCTCAGTCACAAAAATGATTTTATGCAGATGAATAAAAGGGACTCTTAGCACCCAACCAAAAAACTATGTTTGAAACCACTGTACTCTTAGAAAATGGGACTCATTAAGTTGCAAGTGAAGCAAACAAATTATTAAGTTGCCTGATTTTTTTTTAATTTATTGCTTCATCAAATTTTGTTCTTTTTTTTTTTCTTTCTCTTTCCTTTAGCAATGGTTGTTCTCAGCAATTTGGAACCAAATACAACATATGAAATCAAAGTAGCTGCTGTAAATGGAAAAGGGCAAGGAGAGTATAGCAAAATCGAGATCTTTCAGACCTTACCTGTCCGTGAGTAACACTTGTGCTATTAAATGAAAATTATTATTAAAATACATTATCTCTAGATCAGCTAATAATTTGAATTATGATTCACTGCAGCTAATGTTTTATATTTATACTCCCCAGTGTATTACATCAGTAATTGTTTCTCAGAAATCATGCTTTGTTCATCTTATTCTCCCTTTCCAAGAAGTATGAATGAATTTAAATTGGAGAATTTATGCCATTATCTTTTCAGATTCAGAAAAAATCTATGTTTTATATATAAGAGAGTAAACCATGAAAGATATTAGATTAAGGGGGTTTTCTCATTTACACTGATTTTATCAACATCTGTGAGAAATTAATTGGCCATTTCTGGAGACATTTCTTCAACAAATTATGCTGCCATTGTTCTGTAATTTTTATGCCTCAAACAGAAATCCTAAGCTATGGAAAAAATGGTGAGAAAAAATAGTTGTAACTATGATTATATGCAAATGATAAATTCTATGAAGCCAATTTTATGTTTGTAGTAGCAATAGGCAAGAGATGCAGAGTTAAATATTAAAGGCTAATGAAAAATATTTTTCTCAAATTATGTTTAAATAGAAACAACAATAAATAAATTAAATAGAAATGGAGCAGAAAAATCTAGGAGATGGCAGTGTACGGTAATCAAACAGACATACCAAAATATATCAGCAACTATTGCCAGACCAGTCCCTCATAAATTTGTTGCAACCAAACTGCTTCCTGAGTGGGGCATTACTCACTGTAGTTAATGCTGGCCCTAAGGGAATTAAAAATAAAAGTCATGCAGCTACAAAGAACACAAAATATTTCTGTGTTATTATACTATATTATGTTCTCACTGATACATTTCTTCTGTCCTAAACCAGTAGCATGGTAGCTTTCAATTTTCTTTTTTATTGAAGCATATGCATACTCTAAATATCTTGGACTGATAAAATAGTGTCCTGTTATTCTTATGAAACAGCATACCTGATGGAGGAATAGCAAAAAGTCATAGAGGTTATCTATTTATCTATCTATCTATCTATCTATCTATCTATCTATCTATCTATCTATGTTTTCTGATAAAACGATAGGCAAACTTTATGTTGAGATATGTCAGTTTATCCTTACTTTGATAAGGGATAAACACAAATAGAATTATTTCTAAAGGAACTTTATCTCTCTCAGATATTTTGAAGATTAGACACTTAAGTATGACATCTTCATTTAGGATCTGTTTTGAAGATTTGTAATAGGCATTGCAGATAGAAATGATATTTAGTCTCTGAATTTTAACTAGCAAAGTGGCTTAAACTCACTTTTGATTGTATGTTTAAGAATACTTTTATCTTTTCATTATGAAGAAAATTGGTTTTGGTTTTGGAAATCTTATTCTTTACATTCATTCTTGATATTGACTGCTCTAAAACTATCTAATTTGCATTGGCACATTTATTGGAGAGTAAATTTACTTTAAATTACAATTTAGCACATGAGAGTAAAGCTCACGCTTAAAATTAAGGATTCTTACCTGCAAGAGAGTGTTATTCTTAAAATTCAGTGTGAGTAGCAGCCTACCAGCCTTGCTGAATTGATGGCTAAAGGATTTTTGAAGGAAATTACATTTCAAAGTGTCAAAAGTTGGAAGGTCTCAAAGAAATTAATATTCCTTTCATACTTCATATAATTTTGTTTCCTTGTATGAGGAATCTGGATTGGAATATATTTTAAAAAAATATTGAACACTTTTATTAAGATTGTTCTGCATTGCCTGGAAGGATCATATTGACTTTAAGATTTTGATTAATATTATTATGGGCAGGTTCCCAGCTGTAATTTAAGTTTTGTCTCACTGTGAATTATTATTATTATATACTGTTTTATTCCTTGTTTAGGGGAGCCTAGTCCCCCTTCAATTCATGGACAACCAGAAAGTGGCAAGAGTTTTAAACTTAGCATAACTAAACAAGATGATGGAGGTGCTCCCATACTGGAATATATTGTCAAATACAGAAGTGTAAGTATTTCAGTTAAGCAAAATAAGTGAGTTAAGCTTCTTAATAGCTGCTTTTAATGCACAGGAGACTGTTGATATGATTTGAAATTTAACAATTCAACAAAATGTTTGTACACTAGGAAAACTAAAGAAGATACAGTGTGTTTTCTTTTGCTGCTAATACCAGATTATAAAATCAAATATTAAAAGAAAATCCCTTCCTAAAGATGCAACTGAAATTTAATTCTGGCAAGAAAATTATATTCTCTGTTTTGCTGCATGGTAAATTAAGAACAAATCTGGCAAGTTTAGAAAACAGGCTTTTCTGTAATGTATAATTTATTTAAAAAAAAAAAAGTGGTGTTTGTTTTTTTCTGTCATTAAAGTAGCTCAAATATCCTTCATTTCCTGATGTACTATGTTTAGAAATAATTGGGCTCAATAAGTAGCTAGAGAGCTGGCAAAAGTAATGAATTAAATTCCAAAGTGTGCATTTTCTAAAAAAACTTCTTTGTGTTCTTTTCAAAAGATTATAGTACATTTATCTGACAAAATCCAGTAAAAACACATCTTGTTTTTACTGTGTTGCAGCAGATTTACGGGTCCATTTCGAGAGCCTGAAAGACTGGGAGTATGACCTCAGATATGTAGACGTGTTAAATGGAATGTAGTGCGGACTGTATTTAACAGAAAGTCCCAGTCTTTTAGTGTTCCCAAAAAGACAGTTCTTTAACTTGTAATAATTTGTCACATTTCTTGATGTTTGATATAATATCACTTTTTGATGATAGTCCTGGGATTATCCAATTGCTAAACCTGGTATGTAAAATGATTGTCCCAAACTGAGTAAACCAAGGAATATTGGTAGCTCCAAATAAATTGAGGAACATTTGGTAGCACTTTAAGAGCAGCTTGAGGGAATGACCAGGAGTTTTTCTGCTGTCATTGATCCCTAAATCTTAATTGACCTCCTTAAATTACTTTCACTCCAGTGAATACAGTTGGCATAAAAAAAGAAGTAATTGCAAAGAAGACAAGGGTAGGAAAATCTGCAATAAAAGATATAGTGCAGTTTTGTGTGATTGAACTTCTTAGATTATAATGCCTCTAAGTATTTACCACTTAGAAGAAAATGAACTGGTTTTGTATAATATGTGCATGCAGCATAAGGAATTTATTCTGGTTTCATGACTGAAATAAGCTTTTGGATCTATCCTGAAAATTTTTGTAAATCTGATTTTGATCTAGTGTTTTTAGAAGGGTACAGTATTATAGTATAAAAGATGACTTTTCGTGTGTGTTGTAAGGTAAATGTGCAATTTAAGCAGTAAGTGGAAACTTAATAGGTTACTGAAGAAATCTTTTACTTGAACTTCAAGTCTGTATCTTCTTAAGCTTCCAATTGAAAAAGCAATTTGACTAAGGGCTTCCTACAACAAAAGAAGCAGAATAATTTTTTTGGTGTTTTAATCAAAATGAATGAATTCTATTTAAAGTTCATAATTATCTGTTGACTGCTCCTCTTCTATCTTCCCCATTGGTCGTATTTAATTAACTTTCCTATAACTCTTGCCAGCCTCAGGACTAGCACCTGGACCACTGTATTTGCTTGCATGTTTAAAGAGCATATGGAATAACAACCTATACATCAGTGGCTTTTCTTCATGTCTTTTTAAAAATCAGTTCCTTTGTGTTTAACTTTCATACAGATTTTTTTTTTTAAAGACTGGTGGAAAGAAAGCCTTTAAGATATTAAAGCAATATTATAACCTGGTTTAGGGCAATTTGTAAGTTTTATTTTTCTGGAAATTATTCTGTTAAATATGGCTTTTCTAATAGCATCTTCTTACTATGGGTGGGTATTACTGACTACAATCATATAAGAAGCAGCTTCACATTTTCTTCCTTATTCCAGAGAATACAATTTTTATGAGTAGCAGCCTTAAATTTTTTTCATGCTGAGCATTAAGTCAAGACAGTCTAAGAAAGGTTCACAGGTGGTGTCTGAGGATAATAGCACACACTGGCTTCAAAGTTACCTTAGGAAAGAATAGGAGGGAAGAGAGGAAAATTTTAATGGGGGCCAATGTGTAACAACAATGTGTAATTTTAATGGGGGCCAACTCAAACTCTGCTTTGGTTCTGCTTATGGTGCTTCTAAAGTTGATAGGGGCACACATGATGAAGTGCTGGTATTTCACAGTGGATGTCAAGCTTTATCCATGTACATTATGGAGATGTGTACTGAATTTGGAAATGGCTATTACCTGCTGCATTGCTTACCAAATCCCATACCACAGAAGGGGTTGTTTTTCCCTGACAGGAAAGGTTTTAGTAAATACTTAGAATTAGGAAAAAAAACCCAAACCAAACAACAAGAAAACCATCTTTTATGGTTATAGACATTTTGGTATAAGCAAGAAAAATCGATTAAAATCCTGACTTGTAAACCAATAACAGTACTTTATTTGCCTTTTATATCCATAATGATGTTTGGAGAAAACATTAAAGGAGTGATTAGTTTTTGCAGGCTTGGAAGTTGTTCACCATCTGTGACAGGGTTACCATTAATGCTCTAAATTTTGGCAAACAAGGGTCTGATTGATAGGTTATGTTCTTTGCTCTTGTTTTGGCTATGTTTATTTTATTCCTTTATTCTATGTTCAATTTATTCCTTTTATGACAGGTTCTAAAACAAGCCTCTATAAATATGAAGAATTTAAAAAGAGATAGTTTCTCATTTGCTCCCACTCTGAATTACCTGCCAAAAAAGAGTTATCTGTTTTTGCATCTCTAGGTTCCACTTTACCTGCCAGATCCTTGGACTTTTTACATTGTAACACTATGTACATTATCAACCATCTTGTGCTTTGCCCTATATTTCACCGAGACCTAGAAAACACCAACCTAATGTAATCAATTTTTTTGAAGGCACTGCTCTGAAATATCAGATTGCCTTCTGTGAGGGTTTATTTATATTTTTTCCTGCCAGCTTTTAAGATAGTATTACATCTTCTGTCCTTTTGCATCACAGGGACCACTATAAGAAGGAGTCTGATTGATAAGCTTTCAGCTCAACAATTTAGAGAGGATGGAGAGTAACGGAAGAGTTGAAGGGGGTTAATCACTTTTTATCACTTTATATAAGTTCTCAGAGAATGTGATCTTGGATATATTGTAGAATGACCAATAAAGAGAAGGATGTTATTTTCTAGTAAACTGGTGCCTTAACACTGGACTGGCTTAATTCCACTGTTGTCAGGTGTGCCCTCAGTTTTGAGAAGCAGCCAAGTCATGGTAGACTGGAGTTTTACACTACTTTGTTTACTTTTTGGTTGTTTGGTGTTGTTTTTTTTATTTGTTTGTTTTTGCCAGGGTACTTGGGTATTTAGGTTACATCTGTCTTAAAAATCTAGCTCTTTGACACTTCTTAAATAAATTTACCTGATGTTCATATTGTAAAGACAACATATACACAATTAAGAAATAATAATGTGAGGGCTTTGTGGTTGATTTTTTTGTTTTATTTTGCTTTCAGTGTAGTAGTCTGTAGCAGTGTGGCAGGTCTGTTTCAACCAAGGACTTACAATGGGAAGAAGACGGTGTTAATCTAAGGCTTAAGAGTAGCGGAAGAGAGCAGTAGGATCCCCAGAAGTTGCCAATTGTTGACCAGGTTGTCAGTGGCCTTCTGTAAAGGAGTATTTCTTCATTATATGAAATGAAATGCAAATAAAGGAGCAGTTTAGTCTCTGGGAATGGAGATATGATTACATTTTCTGAAAACTTCATGTTTTTGGTGGATATTAATGATACAACTGCTGATAGTAAATGATTATTAAAGACATTGCTATTAAATCACCCCCAAAATTAGACTATAGTTTGTAGTTTAGAAGTTTCTTTCATTTGTTGAGGAACACTATGCGTATGTAGAGCTTTCTATAAATTTTAAAAGGTATTAATAATAGAACAACCTAATACGGTACAAAGTGATTATATCTGATTCTGTTTTATGATCCTTAAGCTACTGATTAAAGGGTCTTAAAATAAACAGAGAGATTTGTGGAAAGATTTACCTGGCAGACCCTTGATTTGATTCTTGTCCCTCTTTTTACTTTTCTACACTAATAGTAAAATAAATATGGACATATTACTGAGCTCTTCTTAGCAGAAAGTATTTGAAAATGCATTATAGCTGAAATAACACCTATAAAGAAGGACATTGCCATTCTTTTTCTTGGTTGTTTTTGTTGGTTTTTTTGTTCTTTAAAATGCCAAAAGCAGACTGTATGTGGAAGACTTCATCTGCTTGTCTTTAGAAAAACACACCTTGCTTTCCAGATCCTTTATTCCTCTTCCTCCTAACTTGCATTTGTCACTCTTCCTAAAATGTTTTATGTCTTTGCACTCAGGGCTTGGACTTTGTTTCATTTATCTCAATTCACCCACTTGGCTTCAGGTTCAACTAAACTTATGGTGTCACTTCTCTGGAATACTGTGCAGGCATCCTGTTACATTTCAGTGTTTTCATTATTTTTTACCTGGCCAATCTGTGGAACATCTGTTTTTTCACTTATTTTGTCTGCAGAAGTGCTGCCTCATACAGAAATCTACAGTTTTCCTTCCAATTCTTCAGCTTATTCTATTCATCATGTAATTCTACAGTCTGTTATCAAAATTTAGTCATGTATTTGTTTGCAGTGCTGTTTTTGGTATATTTTTTCTCCTTATGTGAGTCTGAACTCCTTTGGAATTCCCCAGTATATTCACATTGTATATGTGCATAACCCCAAGGTCATGTATGGAACTTCTGATTTCTCTCATGTTGACATTCTTTGGAATCTACCTGTATTTTATTAACTCCTCCCACACCTCACCAGTTGAAATATCCATTAAAATATGGTGCTACTAATATTACTAACAAGTATTTGCAATGGCACATTGCAATCCCTATTAGATCCTTCTATTTCACTAGTACTATGCAAAAATGTATTTTGTGAAGGAGTTTGGTATAGTGACAGTGTAAGTGGATTCACTCAGTGGCAGGTCAGACAATTGAAACAGAACTTATCCATTAGGATATGGGAAAATATCCTTTACAAAAAATACCAGTTTGACTGTATGATGAGCAAACTATTTTTACTCCAGTGTATTTAGGATTTTTTTCATGCTTTGTAATGGGACGTACCATTCTGATGTGTTTCATTGGTCTGTGGCTGCACCAAGTAGGAACTTTCCCCTGACTGCAAAGATTCCTGAAAAGGTGTTTTGCTGGATTTTGATCATTCCCGGGACTATTATGTGACAATACCAATACTAGTGCAGAAAAAGCAAGAAAGTTTATGGAAAGGTGAAGTCAGTATGGAAAAATCATCACACTCATCTGATAGCGAATATATTATTGCAGCAGTGCACGTAAGGGACATTAGTCTGTCCTCTCTTTTCTGAAGACTGGGAACAAAAAAAAAAGGCATAAGGAGCATGATTTGTCACTGAACTCTCTTAATTAGATGCTATTTTCTCTGAAACCTGTATCAGTGAAGAGCAAGATGCTTCAGCAAAGAGCTTAAATATAAGCTCCTGAGAAACATAGTAGCAGGTAAAAGCAGGTAATAGCAGGTAAAAATTATACTTCCATGTATTATAACTTTGTTTGGCTTTATTTTTCCCCATAAAGTTTAAATCCACTGAGGTCTATGTTGCTGTACCGGTTGGATGACCAGGATTTTTCTCTTAGCCATATTTTTTTGCCATTATTGTACCTCAATATGTAGTAAAAGTAGGACTGCAGGTGTACTTACTGACGGCTGCTGGTGGTCCTTTAAACAAGATACCTTTTATGTTTGACAGTATATATTGTTTTATCCTTGTATCTATTACTTATTTTGTAATTTTTATTTGTATAAAGACTAGGGAAATATATTATGCACTCAAATGAGAAAATACAAGGGTAAGAACTCCAAATTTATGAAATGCCAGAATTGTTTGGAACTGAAGTCCTCATTATTTCCCCATGTATAGAAGACTTAATTGCTTAAATTATGAGAAATTATGAGAATCCTTTTCTTCTCTAGAACACCACCTCAATGACTTATGTGTATCCTCCCACAAGTGTAGACATAGTACTTTGTACTTTCTCACTGGTATTTATACTGTTGCATACAGCCTGGTATGCAAAATGTTCCTATAGCACCACATATTGCTACAATTTTCATTAACTAATGAATTACATTAGCATAGCTTTCACTCATGAACAATTCAAGGTTGGGTTTAATGGCAAGTTTCTTTGAATGAACATTCACCAAAAATCCAACTGAAACAATATCAAGCAAACCTTTTGCATAATCTATTCTTAGCAGTATTTGTAAATTATTCTCCTGCTGTTCTGCCCGATAAAAAACAGTATTTGAGCAAAGAAAAAGTTGAAGCCAAAAGGTTAAAAAGGGTTGACCACAAAATTCTCTAAATCCACTTTGGTAAAATTGATAAGGAGTCATCAAAATTGCAGAAAGCCTGAGTACTCAGAATTCAAATATCAGTTTATTTCAATGTTCATGCTGTAAAGGAGACTGTATATTTTTTGTGTAGATACAGACTTTAGACAAATAATACAAGAGTTTTCTGAGAATTTAAACTAATATTTTCATCTTTACAGAAAGATAAGGAAGATCAGTGGCTAGAGAAAAAAGTGCAGGGTAGTAGAGACCACATCATCTTAGAGCATCTTCAATGGACCATGGGTTACGAAGTACAAATTACAGCTGCCAACAGACTGGGTTATTCTGAACCGACATTGTATGAGTTCAGCATGCCACCAAAGCCCAACATTATTACAGGTAAGTTAATTTCATAGTGTTTTCTCTCTGCGAATTACTTCCCACTCAGAGTACACTATTTTTTGTGGTTGAACATAAGGTAAAAAACCTGAGACCCCAGACTCTATTACCATCAAGAACTCCATTCAAAACCTTAAATGGGACCTCGTCTCCCACTTTTCTCCTATTAATCAGATAGTTTGTAAGTATAGAGGAAAGATTGAATCTTTAACCCAGACGATGATAGTTAAGAAGAAATATAGTATTTAAGATACACCTGCTATACATTCTTAAGTTGTCTTGTGCTACCTACTGTCTGTTGTAAGCAGTTTATTTACTAGAATTCTTGATTTCAGTTCCATCTCTACATGTGCTTCAAGCTGCACCTGTAATGAAGGTATTTATTTTAGTGTCTGATGAGGTTAAGACTTCAAATAGCCTTGTTTAGATACTGTCTGAATGATTCACCCTAATATGGTGACCTAGTCTTCTATGAGGCCTATCTACAACCTTTGAAATATATAGAAATGCTGTTTGTATTTTAAGTGTTTAAATAGGAAGGTTTGGACTTCTTTTAAGAAAAACGACATTGTAGTTAATACTGAGAGTAAGACTTTTAATGCTTCCCAATATAAAGGTATATTTTGGTGCAACAATGCAAAACTACTTCGTTCAGAATAAACCTAAAAGATAGTAATTTCTGAAGTAATGTGAGCAATTTTAATTTTTTATAAAGCAAATATTATGAGGAAGAGATTTTAAACTTTTACTTAAATTATGAGCTTCTGTCATTAATATCCAATTCTTAATCAGGTCTGTGTCATCATTCCCACTTAAAAAATTGGTGCTAAATCCTATAATATAGTATTTTCTGTCTGTTGTTATCAAACTATTAGAGTATTGGAATCCAATAAAAAACATACCAAATAAATTTAATGGAAAATATATTAAAATATAAACCATGTCAATACTTGTGTTTCAGTCTGAACATCTGGAGTAGTGCAATGGCAATGAGTTTGAATGAGTCATGGACTGTTGTGTCATCAGAAAAGTTTGAAATAACTGCCTATTTTTTTTCTGTCTGTTGCAACTTTTTTTTCAAATATATTTTCATAAAAATTATCTCAAGATCTCTGCAACAGTGTTAAGTATTCCATAGCAATTTTTTTTAATATATTGGAAGCATTCTTACTTGCAAATATAGAAGAGGCATTTGCCATTCATTCATATGTTCAGTTCCAGTTCTAGTACAAATATTTGGTTTATGCACTTGAAATGCAGTAGAGTTGATTTGCATCTTGATTGAAATTCAGGGTCTCAATAGGTCCTGTGTATTTGTTTTTAAACAGACAGTGCCTTGTGATTGCCATCAGTCAGAAATAAAATTTCACATGATTGATAAAGAAAACTGAAAAAAGTTTAGGAAAGATTATAAAAATATTTGTCAAGTAGAAAAATAAGTAAAAACTTCTTTAGGAAAATGGAAAGGATAAACCATTTTTTAATTTTGCATATTTGAAACAAAAATCCTACTTTTTTTTGGCAATGCAATCTAACTTCAGCCTGTTATATAAACTATTCCATATTATTGCCATGGCTGCCGTAACAGAGAAACACAATGGTCTCAAGGCACCCAAGTAAAAAGCATTTTAGTTAATTTAGCTTCAGAAGAGAGAGAGAACATTTTTCTCTAAACACAGTTTTATAGGTACTCAGGGGCTTTTTCCTTTCAGTGCTCTCCCATAACCTCTAAGTAGTTGTAAGAAGTCTGTTATACTATTTAACTTCAGGTCTTTTTTATATGAATCATTACTGCAATTAGGATTGTGGAACTAATTAGTTTCCTTGACAACTGTTTTCTGCAAAGCTTGAAAAGGGTGTGAAATTCCCATCATAAGAACATTCTGTAGGCGATTTTTAAAACTGTGTCAAAAGACACTTAGAATCAGTGGAACATTATTGTTCCTATTCATGAGTCAACATGATTATCTTGTTTTGAAATGGCATAATATTATTACTGCAGTATAACATTACATGTATACATATCATTGTTGCAAAAATATGAATGCAACCTATTAAAACATTTTAGATATCTTGTACAAAATGTTTAACTTTCAGTAGAAATACTATTTCTGATATCAGTTAATTCCAACGATGCTCTCTTTGTCTGCTTTGAGGCTTTAGATGTTAACAACTAGGCATCTACACCTAGGTTTGAAGAAGGGCATAAGCAACAAGAATAAAACTGGGTAGAGTTTTTAGTGAAATCTGCATGTGTGCTCACTTAGCAGCTGCTGATAACTGAGGTTCCCCTTCTGATCATTAATGTAATTATTTGAAAAGTCCCTAAGACTCCTTAGGATTTTCATCTGTGTTTGCCCAGATCTGTGGCACTTCAGCTGAACTGACTGTTTGTCTTGCTCTAAATGTAATTTTTAAAAAAAAAGAATAGTAAAAATTGTAGACCTTATGTATTCAGTCTCATGGATATTACTTATGCCAAGGAAATTTTGTGATCCTCTAAGTATCTGGATGGTTAACTATACCTAGCATAATATTCTGATGAAGATGTATGCGAGACAACATAATTAAAAAGTGAACTGAAGAGAGGTTCAGGCAAGGATGCATTGGTTGTCCTTCCATAAGTGCTCAGCAGGGAAATGGGAGTTGTCATAAAAACTAAAACTTTTGCTCTGATGCTGCAGAAGGAGCTTGTTTATGCTTCCAAGAGCCACTGGATACAAGGCAGAATTAGTAATCCCTGCAGGCAGGAACTGGAAGCCAAAATTCTACTTATGTGAATATGCAATTCCTGTGGACACTGAATCCACAGCTTTTGCTTGCTAGGGAAGTGTGCAGGTAGCAGCTCCTGGCTGGGTGTCAAATTCCATGATAACATGATATGATGATCTTCCTTTAATAGTCTTAGGTCTGGGAAGGAGTTTGAGACTGCAAATTGCTGCCTGGCATCAGCAAGGTGTTTATCTGAGACAGACATTCCTTTAAATTTTCACATGGTTGACCTCAGCAGCCTCCACCTATAGATCTGCTTGATTTTGTACATAGATTTTGTACATATTATATCTGTATATATACAATTTTCCTTCCCACTTTTTGGACTTATTTTCTGTAGTCAGCATTTCTATGTCTATATTTCACATTCTACTTAGCTGTATGAGCAGGTATTTTGGAATCATGCTTGAAAAAAAGAGTGGCATAGTCTGAAATGCACTCTCTTGTGTTCAAAAATCTCACTAGGGATGTTAGTTGGCAGTACTTGCAGGCAGGTGCAACTCTAATATTGGTGTGCTTTCCTCTGAGTGAAGTGATTTTAAGTACTGATCTGTGTTAGTTTAGAGAATTTTCATCTGGCTTCTCCACAGTGTTAAGCTTCCTGTGGGATTTTCAAAGGAACTGTGAAACTCAGCTCTTTATCCATGTTAGGACAGCATGGGCAAACCTGTGCAGCCATAACAAACACCCTAAGTGCCACCAAGAACAGCCAAACCCCATCAGTTCCCAGAGTACATTTTTATGGGCCCTTTTACTCTTTCTGTGCAGGGTGAAGACAGAGACCCTGTCTTTGTGCCCTTCAGCTGGTACAGAAGTGTCCAAATCTGCTGTCATTCTGAGCAACTATTGCAACCTAAAAACACATCCACAAATTTGCAATAAGCAGTTCCGAAAAGAAGATGAAACTGAAAGTGTTCAAAAGGGATACTTTCTGCAAGTGTTAGACATATTTCCAGAAATTAGTGGCAGAGGATTTATGCAGGTGTCATCTTTCAAAGGCTTTTATCCAGTCAGTGCTGTTACTTTGAAAGGCCAGTAGGTATATTACAAATTGCTGCAAGTTGTGTTTTATCATAGGTTTTTTTATCATAGGGACAATAATACATGGAATTTTCTCTCATCACCAGTAGTAGCAATGATACTCATCATACCAGAAAAGGTTTATCAACAGTTATTACAAAAATGAAGCTCTAGGATATCCAGTGTTCTTGAAATGAATGAAAAATAAAGATAGCTCTTATAATTTCATCAGGTATGTGTATATATATTTGGGTTTGACTTTGTGTATATACATTTTATGATGTACAAAACAGAGCTTTTGAGCTATACAGACAGTATTTTGTTTGAATAGAAGCTGGGATAAAGTTTTTCATCCAGAAACTGAAAATTACCAAGTACAGGAAAACAGAAGTAAATTTCCCTGATGCTTACAGTTTTCTCTCAAGACGAGTCTTTTCACTTAATTTTTCTCTAAGTCATGCAATTCAATGACTTTTTTGGGTGCAGAAATAAATGCTATATGATTCCATCTGTGTGGTGGAGTAGGTTTTTGTTCCTGTCACATCTTGCTGCCAAAGAGCAAACTCTCTTGCTGCAAGAGTACTACTTGCCTCTCACATCCCTTCAAGCCATGGGCAGAATGAGACTCCCTGGGACAATTTCCCTGCCTCTGAAGGGAATAGCCTCCCTTCTTTGGAAGGGTTGACTCAACCTCAACTATACATGAGCCAAAAAGCCACCTTCCTCATTCAAGTTCTTTATTCCACTGCAAAAGTATGTGACAATTGTGGACTTACCATAGCTATGAATAAACTTCCAAGCTGAGTAGTTCTTGGGTCCTTTGGAGCACTTTTCTTAGATTTCAGATAATTTCAGACCTCATTGAAATTAGATTTTACCTTATTAAAACCAAGTGTCAAGGTCCAGGTATCACATAAAATCATGCTTGCATGACCAAGGCCTCTGTTGTCTTTTCCATTAGCCTTTCTTGCTGCAAGAGTGTTTTGCTGCCTCTTGTTCAACTTGATGTCCACCAGGACATGCAGGGCCTTGTCTGCAGAGCTGCTTTCCAGCTGGGTGGTCTCTAGCCATAGACTGGTGACTAGGGTTGCTCATTCCCAGGGGCAGGACTTTACACTTCCCCTTGTTGAACTTCCTGAGGTTCCTGTCAGTCCGTTCTCCACCCTGGTGAGGTCCCTCTGGGTGACAGCACAACCATCTGGTGCATCAGCCACTCCTCTGAGATTTGTGTCATCTGCAAATGTCCCCTATCATCCAAATCATTGATGATGTTGGACAGTAGTGGACCCAATATTGACCCTTGGGTTGCCTTCTGGTACTTACTCTTGGTTGTAGAAAAAGTTGGACCCAATATTGACCCTTGGGTTGCCTTCTGGTACTTACTCTTGGTTGTAGAAAAAGTTATGTTTCATCATTAAATTAAACAGGAGGTACTTGAGCCAGGACTAAGTGTCATTCCTTATGTGTGACTTATAAATTGCCTGCTTAAATCTCTGGAAAAAGAGGGTAGAATTATCTTATGTAGCAGTTTTTCCGGAATAACATTTTGGCCTAATTTTCAGCCTATGGTTTGTGACCACTCTGCCTTTCTGTGTGTGCATGTACATGCAAAAACATCTATTAGTTTGTGGCTTCTAATAACTTTTGGATACAGTTGACAATTCCACTAAATTTTTCAGAGAATGGAGGCTTCAAAACTAATACATTCCTGCAATTTTTATTTTTTTTTTAAAAGAAACCAGTTACCTAAGGAACAAAATGAAATTTTTTGTAGCCCAGTAGGCAAAATACTGTGTTAAAACCTTACACAATTTTAACAGTCAGAATACATGGGGAAAGAAAAGTTGTAATTTTCTGACTCTTGATCCATACACCAGCTTGGATAGCAACAGTAAATTTAAATCAAGAGCAAAAAAAAAAAGAAAAAATACAAAACAGAACAAAAAAAATACAACTAACCAAACCAAAAAAACCCCAGAAGTTTGAAAATATTTTCACAGGCAAAATTTCAATTCCAAGGATCTAAAATTTTAAGACCATAATGAGTACCTATTTCGTATGAGTCAATGCATTACAGTTTTACTAGCTCTGATTAGTTTGGTTTTTAGCTAAATGTAAAAAGAAGAGAAAAATGCAGTAGTAAAAAAGGAAAGCCTGGAGGATGTTAGTCTCCTTGCAGCTCTGATCATATTCCCAAGGCAAGGAAGAGCTGCAGCATTACCCTTGTGAAGTTACCTGCATTTTCTCATAGGCTGAAAGATATTGTAATTCCAAACTCAGAGCTTGAAAAAGAGGACTTTTATCTGACTTTTGTTCAGATCATAATTCTAAGCTAAAAGTGTAAAGTCTGTAGCATGTATTGTTGTGATGGAAGAATGAATTTTAAATTTTATTTTCTGAAGAGGACAAAGGTAGAGAGATCTCATGCTTTGAGAATAGGAGTTGGTAGGAATTGCACCAGTCAGATAAAATAGTATCTAAAAGTTCAGAAAGAGGATAGCCCCCACAAAACCTATTTGCTTTTGTTTTGCAAACTGCCCTTGAATTTGCTGAGTAAGAGCCATTTTTCATCAAATCCTGGAGATGATCATTATTGAAAGTGATAGGGCATATTCTTGCTGTAGGCTAAAACCAACTGTTTGCTCTATTCCCTGCAAAGACTGAAGTTATGACATGAAAAGGTATCCCTTACTAAAACTGATAGAACTTTTTTTGATATGAATCAGAAAAGAAGACAAAAAGGCTTGCACTATCAAAGATGTCAATAGGAAAACAAAAGACACTGTTTTTTGTAAAATCCAGTTCTTATGGTATGGCTATCAGAGGCATTAAATACCAACGAATAGGAGAAGAGCAGTAATCAAAGAACTATTTTGGATTATCAGAATTTCTTCTTCAAAAGGATTTTAACTTTTTTTTTATTTCTTCTTTTACCATATAAGTTTACTCATGTTTTTGAACTCTGTGAGGTAAAAAGAAAATCATCATAGATATTGAATGTTGAAGTGCCAGGCCACACTTTAAAAGTGTGATACTCTTACTCATCTGGACTATTTGTTTTAGGTAATTGCCAGAATTACGTTGCTTTATAACTAAAATAACCCAGAGTGCCAAATATAAGATGAAATTGTTAGGTCTGTACTTTAAAAAAAATTAAAAGCTGAGTTAACACTCATAACTTCTTCAAAAATGTGAATAATTGAAAACATCACAGTAGAAATATGGGTAAGGATGGGATAAAATCCATAATTACTCTTAGTTTATATATATTGTTGTCTTTTCTACTTGATAGTTACCTACACTCAGATGTGTATTTGTGAAAGAATAGGGACATTTCTGTCATGAGAAGATAATTCTTCAGTTAAATATTGTGCGTCCATGTCCCAAAGGCATGTTTCCCACCCAAATATATTCAAAGAACAACAGCTCTGTGATTTAAGCTAAATTTGAGGTGTGTTGCAAAAAACCCACAGAAGATTCATATCCTAAAACCTAAAAATCCATTGATTTTGGGTAGTGCTTAAATTCTAAGTGTCTTGGTTGTGTATTTGTGGAAAGAGACAATTATTTATCTTCTATTGCCCTTTCTCTTTAGACTCTGAGCTCTCTAGATTGAGAGACACCAATATGCTTCTGTTTGAATGTCAGAAACTATCCACTGATTTCAGTCTTAAGTAAATTCTTTACAGCTTAAATAATTATAATAGGGGACTGATATTATATATTTTAGCTTAATAGTGTTCTTCTGCTTTCATTACAATTTCTTAAAATCCACTTTTTAAAGTAAATGAAAGAAGGTGTAACCAAAGTTATTGTTCATGCTACAAAAGGTTTTCTACGTTTTGATTTCTTTGGAAGTTTTTTTGAAACAGTAGCCTAACACTGATATTAATTACTATCCATATAATTCCTGTATTACTGTAGCTGGAAAAAAAGTAAAATCCAGTCAATGCACGATATTACATAAACTTGACTGTAATATCTGCCAAAAAGTGAACTTTTGATATAAATATTAGTAGAAAATATACATGCAAATGTCATATATTACACCAGACTGCATCCACATGTTCAGGCTGACTCAAATGTCTAAGAAATAACTTTGTTCCCACCATAGTATTAAAATCAATATGTAATTACCCAGCTGCATGTTCTAATTGCATTGGTCATTCCTATTTCAAGTGGACCTATGTCCGTATTATCGATGCCAGTTTTCACAGTGGCCTATTCTGAACTCCTGTGATAATTCAGGAACAAGATAAACTCATTAGGCAAGGAAAAGCAGATAAACAAGTTTGTCTCTTCTTTATCCCTGTGCATGATTGGAACCTTCTTGTTGTGTAATTATTGACTCTTTTTTACAGTTTCTTCTTTCAGCCTGTAGGCTGCTGTTTGTCCTTGCTTTAAATGGTCACTATTTGAGATATATGTTATGTGGTAGTTTTGTGAGTTCCAAGTACCTCCAGGATAAAAATCACATGGAAGATTGCATTTAGATTGAGCTTGGCTGAATTGTTTTGAATCTCAAAGGGAAGCAAGAAACATGCTTCAGGTTAAGTGTTTAAATAAATTGTTTGAAAGATAGCCCAAAGTTTGGCTGCTGTGGAGAAACACATGTTGCTGCTATTAAGGTGCACCTTTCCCACAGTTTTAGTACATTACTATCCACATTTGGCTAGAGTACTCAAATGATTACCATTTCATCCACACTCTAATCATAACTTGGTGTTTCTGTTAATGTCTTTCTAGTGATTGTCTTTGGCACAATGTAAATATTAATTATTTTTTTCTCTTTTTTTCTTTCCCACTGTCACCTTTTTCCTTTTGATACTTTCTTTTTCATATTGTCTCAACTTTTTTCACTTTTTCTTTTCTCAAATTTACTTCTTTTTCACACTCTTGATATTCTGTAACAATTCTTATCCACACAGATAGATGCTGTGAAGCTACTAGACGTGAAAATGGAGGCCAGTCCCTGCAGCTGAATGCTGCTGCTTTCTCTCTCATTGTAGTCTTAAGTTTCCAGTGCATGTTTTGATACTGTTGATAAGGTGATCAAAATGTGTTCTTCCTTTTCCTCTAAATTTTATATTTATGGGAAAATAAATAGAGACCTGAAAAAAACCTGTACTTTTCTATAGCTCTTCTAAAGTTTCCGTTCCTAGTTAAGAGCCTGAATAGTGTAATTACTTCAGTCTGTGTGTGCAAAAACCTTCATCTCAATTTTTGGAAACCTTGTGAGTTTTCTGACAAATTCAACAGATGATGCTTGACCCTTCAGTCTGACAGAACTTGGAGAATGTGACTTATTGAATTTGATCAATGTGGTTTCATTCTGTTTTCTCAGCTATATTTCAATTATGAGAAATCATGCAGAGACATTACCCTTGTGAGTTTCATGGCTTTCCATGTACACCATCAATTGATTTTGCATGAGAGCAATTTTACTATTTAGTATATGAATACTTTGCACAGTATTCTCCTTGTACTACTTCTTTCCATAATGTGCTTAAAACTTTATGCTCAATAAAAAGTGTTCCAGACCACATTGGTTGGGGCTCTGAGCAGCCTGGTCCAGTCGAAGGTGTCCCTGCTGACAGCAGGGGAATTGATATGAGATAATCTGTAAGATCCCTTCCAACCCAAGCCATTCTATGCTCCTATATGTCTATAGACCTGTTTCTGGCTTTCTAATGGATATTAACAAAGCTTTCTTCCTCAATTAATAGCCTATGAATTCATAGGGTTTTAATTTCGTATTTGTTTTCTGTGCCTCTCCACTGCCATGCATCAGCATGTAAAATAGGTCCCTGCCACCAAACTCATTTCTGGCGACTGTAATGGGGATATATTTCATTTTGTGGCACCTGTTGGACTTGAAGCTCCAGGGGGTTCCATTTTGACCTGTAGTGAAATGGAATAAAGTATGTTTTCCTATTTTACACATTAAAAGCATGGCTTGCAAGCTGTGCAGCTAGAGCAATGTATACAGAACCTCAGGAAAAAGAAAAATTTATTTACTTAGAGTCCACAGAGACTTTTTGCAGATATTTGATTTTGAAATTTATGTAGTTGTCTACATTTATGGTTCATTTCTGAGTTGAATGCTGAATAACCCAAGAAAGCAATGCACTTTAAAGCTAAGGCAGAATTAAATATTTATTTTATGATACTGCCCTTTCAAATTGTTACTAAATATAACAAATATGATAAATAAACTGTGCCTGTTGGGGTTTTTTTCCCTCCTATAGTTCATGTCTTTTGGGTTTTCATCTTATAACTTCAAAATTAGTTCTTCAAATTTAAGTATTTATATATCGTTACCTAGTTATGGGATTTTCTTTTTGGTAAGAAATATTGATTATGTTAATTTTTTGCCAGTTTCAATTTATTTTTTGGAAGACAAGACTTTAAAACATCATTAATAAAACCTCTCCTCATCTCAAACAAATAATAAACATTTCAGAATACTGGTCTAGGTCCCAAGTGAAATGTTATCAGAATGCATGTGTGTAATTCTGAAGACTAATTTATGGACAGAAATATTTTTTTTAAATATTTGCATATTTAGTATAATGAAGTAGCTGAAATTTAAACAAATGCTATTTTGAAAATATTGGGTTCACTATGATGTCTTGCTGTGTTAAGTGGAGCCACTATTTCATCCCTGGCCCTTACCACTGTGTTTTGTCACATTAACCTACTGTCATGACATTACTTTGAAATTAATTACATTGACATGTGCCTGGCAATTTCTATTCTAATTTTGTAACTTCGGTTTCCCAGTTAGAGTCACTCACGTGAAAGCCTTTTTTTCCCATGCACTAATGTGAATATATGTATTAACTTTGTCATGAGGTTGTATGTGCTATTCTTCCAACATAACCTATTTATTTTTTTTAATGCTTTAGATCTTATTGAACCAAGAGACAGTAATTACTGAAGGATATATATATATGTATATTTCAATGAAAATTTTCTCTTTAACTGTGCTGCAGAGGATTTGGAATTACTAGCTATACAAAACTTACCAAAAACATTGAGATGTGAGAACACATTTTCAATTGATTGATTATAAGTCTGACAAGTGCTGTTGCTAATCATTCCTCTATTCATAGAGGAAGAATCACCTTGGGCAGGAACTTTTGCAAGAGGTTTTATTTATTTTTTTTTCTCTTAACTATTTCAAAAATCCAGATAGTAAAAATGTTTGTTGTCATTGTTGTCATTATTGCTGGTTATCAATATTGTGGGAACAAAACAAAAAGACTGAAAGTACATCTCTACTGACAGAGAACTGATATTTGGCAAGTATGTAGTAAGTAGATTCTGCTTGCATTCCTTAGGGGGAAAGAAGCCCCTGATCCCATTGTAAGACAGAGACTGGTTGAATATAAGGAAACAGAATTTTCTCTTGTGGACACAATAGAGATAATAAAGAGCTGTTCTGAACACTAGATAAAATGAAATTGCAGATGAAATCACAACAAATGAGCACCTGCCACTGGATTTAAAAGTCTGAAAAATAAAATAGGGTCTCATTAAGTTTGCACAGTTGGTATTTCCTTACTTTGCAACATTTTCCTAATTTTCTAAAATTTGAAACCTTAAAGTTCTTCTACTAAATATTTTCTAACATATTTTTTGCCTGTCATATACTTGTCTCTGTTCTTACTCTTTTAATAAAGCAAGTCAGGACACTACTACAGGTATGTATAAAAGCCGGAAAAGAAAAATTTCCATATAATTTTCCCACTCTGGTTAGACATTTAAAGAACTCTTTACCAGCTATAAATTTATTATCTTAGCAAGTTATTCTAACATTGCAGATAAGTAGACAAGACAGGAATTAGGGCGCAGAAACTGACTGGCTGTGAGCTCTCCAAACATATTGGGAAGGAGATAATGAAAAGCCTTGAGAAATTTTAGAAGCTAAATATACATTATAAATGACAAGTTGGTTTTTATCCTCTAAGTCATAATGCCGGCGGGATAAAGAGACAAATTTGGATCACTTATCTTTATTTTTTTCCAACTGATAGTAGCTTCAGCTGGAAACTACATAAATTTCTTCCTTTAAGTGAGACAAAATTTAGGTCTCTTCCAATTTAAATTCTTCTGTGCATTGCATTTTTAGGTTATCAAGTACTTTGAATGTGATCCTTTTCTTTTGGCCCTTCTCTTCCCATCAAAGTCCAAAGATGATGAGTTGAGCCAATATTATAGGCATTATGTGACAGCAGAGCCAGGCAGTTCTGGGCAGTGACCCAAAACCTCTGTAATGAGAAAGAGGAAGAGAATAATGTCCTTGGGTTGTCATGTATCTCCTGAGATGAATAACTAATACAGCTTTGTTTGTAGTTCTCTTTATGAGTGTTTCATAATTGCATCTTTAAAAACAATGAGAGTGGGATTATTTCACAATATTGTGTTCAATCTGTGGGAATATACAGAAGATTTTGAAGTCTTGGCTTCTTACAGACAACTACAAGGGAAAAAGTGAACAGACAATTGCAAATTAAATTATACTTCATAGGTATAGACTGAGCAGCTTAAAATTGTAATTTAAACTGTATTAAAATGATAAATATGTCTTCACAAATTGAATTTAATATTCTGCTGACATTAGTACTTAAATGTTAAATAAGTAAATTTATTCCTTTAAATGTAGTAATTGTAAAAGGGATTCTAGGTCTTATGATTGACAGTGTAAAATGTTACCATTTTTTTAACATTGTCACATATTTTAAAATGCTAATATTAAACTGTCTGTAAGACTGGCGTTCTAAAATATTCTATGCTGAACTTATGCCTTAAATCCAAATTGGTGGCACAGAAAAAGAGTAATGATTATTCTGTGATATAGCAGTATTATCTCTAAGCAACAATATTTTCAAAATATTCTGGTTTACAACCTTTTGAGTGTAAGGCTAGCTTCTTCCCTAATGAGATTTCATTTGTTGTCTTTCTTGTTCCCAGAGTTTTGACAAGTTCACAACATTTACAAATTATTCACAAATCAAAGTATTTGCATATGCAACTTCAGATGTGATCATTTATTGCAGTAGGCTTATTAGGATATAAATTGCTGTTGCTCTAAATAGGAGAAGTATTGCCCAGAAGTAGACACATATACTGCATACATTGGAACTAAAATATAATTTCTGAGTAGTTTATGAGGTGGACAAAACATGCTATTTCCAAACAACCAAATAACATTCCATTTAGTTTTCTGGTGTAAGTATAAGGCCAAGCACTGATGCAAAAAATAATATGACATGCATATGAAAAGTAGATATTTAGAAGATAAACAGATATAGTGCTTTAAGTACATATGTAACCTTCTGACCAATACTCAGTCGGTTTCTATCACGCAATCCTGATTCACTAATTTAAATAGTGCCATTCAAATTTGTATGCAAATATAAAGTGAACTAATTAAGCCTAACAAAGCAGTTGTTTATTTTTTAAAGATGTAATGGAGAGTCATACAAAATTTGTGATTTTGTTAATAGTCTCCAGTCTTATACCTGTTGTTCAGTATGATTTCTGATTGCTCATTTCTTCAGGATTTTTGAGAGCAAAGGGAAAAAAATGTTCTTTTAGGAAGCACTTTGAACAATATCAAGACAAATGTAGCTTCTCAGGTCACTGAAATCTTTGCTACATCTAGAACTCACACTTACTGCATTTACTTATTTACATATTACATTCACTTCATCTGTTCCATTTCTCCAGGCAAGTAAACAATATTCAGTTTTTCTTTGGTATTTATCAGGCTTAATATGTAAGTGATGGAAAGTCACAAGGGAGAATCTTTATAAAGCCAATGGTGCCAAATATCAAGTGCAGAGATCTACCAACTTGGCCTATTTAAAAACAGTAGCTGTATGGAAGCTCTGCACTTGGAGCTGTACTAAGTCTAGATATTTTACAAGAAGTAGATCAAGAAACTGAGGTAGAAATATCCATTTTTGTTCATCTGTCACATGGTCTAAAGTTGTGAGAAACTGTAGAAGTAATTCTTGCCACCACAGTTCCATTATATTCTATGGTATTCTTATAAACAGTTCTGTATATTTATTTTGCAGGCTTAACATTTTTATGGAGGCAATTTTCAGTATATATTTTATTTAATATAATTTTAATTATAGTATGTGTATTAAGTGGCCTATAATACAATCAAAATAAATCTTACTGAGAATGTTTCCAAGAGAATTTCAATTGAAAATATATACAATGTGTGAAAAACTAATTCTGCGAAAGGTATTGGAAACACTGCAGTGTTTGTAAGTTTCTTTTTTCAAAAACAGCGTGAAAGGCAAGGGAAAAAAAATCTGGATTCAAAGCAGTTTATTTTAATTTGTGAAGTGATGACTTTTTTTTTGGTCGTTTTCCCATTTCACTACCATTTTGATCCACTGTTTTCTTTCATGCATGCAGTACTTGCTGTCATCTCTGCTTTTTTCCTGAAGAATGTGTGCATGGTGTAACTGTAATGTCCCTCAGCATCTTTCCGAACATAATGTCAAGAAATGTATGTAACTTTGTGAGTCTTTCATCTGTTGTTCAAAGTTCATTTTTAGTTTATGCAATTTCTGTCTTCAGTTCTGTAATAAAGGAAACTGACTTAAAGCATTTCTATCTGTATTTTCTTTATTACTGGTAAGTGCTGTTTTTTCTTGTATCATATACATAATGTATTTTGTAACTGAAGAGACTTTTTTTCTTTTTTTAGCATTGCATCAATATTTTTGTTTCAGCAGTATTTTATCCAATCATGAATATGAAACACTCCCCTCACCTCCCCAAGAAAACCACAAAAAACCCCAAACCAAACCAAACCAAACCCCAAAAGAAAACAAACAGAAAACCAAAACTAAACAAACCACAACCAAAAAAACACCAAATATCACAAACAAAAAATAAATCACTAAAATTAGAATTTCTGAATTTTAAATTTTGTTCATTTTATGTGGCTGCCATCCTACTGCACTAATGGAACAAGTCTATGAAATGTCTGTATAAATATTCATCCTGAGAACTTGATCCATACTGATTTAATCTGCCTGGTTGAAACAGTTGTATCCCCAAAGGCGTATGGGCACATGACAATTTTGTACCAAGCAGGGCTCTGCTGACAGTGGCTGTTGTAGCAGTGTGATTATTTCAAGTGAAAACATTTACCATGTAACAGGCAGCACTCATAATATTAATGCTCTTTTTGTAGCTAATGGTACAAAATAATTATATATTTAAATTATTCCAAGTATTACTTCTCAAAACTGTTGTCTTTGAATCTGTCTTAAAGAAAATGCTGTCAAACCTGAAATACTTTATCAATTCAAATACAATCCCAAGATAGTTTGACTCTTTTTCTGATCTCCTGGCTGCAGTGCTCTGCTTACAGCTGTCATTCACTATAAAGATGCAAAAATCTCTCAGGTCTCTGTGGTATGCTCACAGTGTGGTTTTGAATTCTGCTAAATAAAGTAATTAAAATAATTTATCCTTTTATGTAACAGCAGCACTGAAACCACACATAAATGTATGTTCTCAATACCAATGTCAATCTTAATTAATCTGCAGAGGTTCTTAGAAATTCCTCCAAGAGACGTTTTGACTAAATGTGCTCTCAGTTGGAATGGAGGAAACTGGGACACAAAGTTGCTTCCCCGAGGCCTTCTAAAACC
Organism: Campylorhamphus procurvoides; assembly: GCA_013396655.1. Lineage (NCBI taxonomy): Eukaryota > Metazoa > Chordata > Aves > Passeriformes > Dendrocolaptidae > Campylorhamphus > Campylorhamphus procurvoides. Next base: position 240,358 of record WBMV01002499.1, read on the forward strand.
TGGGTGCAGGTCTGATGCCATAAATCCCACAGAGCTGCCGTGGTTGTGCAGCCTTTCCTCTGCAGTGCACAGCAGGGCTGGGATCTCTCTGCCTTCTCTTCTCTGGTGCTTCCGATAGAAGGAGGCAATGGTAAAAACATGTTCTCTACTACAGTGACTGAGTGAATACACGAAAAAATGGGCTGTAACTACCTGGTAACTCTTTAGGCATATTAGAAATGCCTCTGAAGGCTTTTTAGGGAGAGTTTGATGATGCTAGGAATGTTTTGGGTTTTTTTGAAACTTTGCTTAAAAAAATAATAAATGACAACTCCAGAGAATATTTTCACAACATAGCACACTTTTTCTAGTAAACAAGGCATCCTTTCCTTTAGTCTCCCTCAATGGCCACAGAAAAGACATTGTTGGCAGGAACACTTGTGCTGTTATTTACATTACTGTTCTTCCGTTTAGCTATTGCATTAATGTCTATTAAGACTTTTTTTATGAGAAATTATGTAAACGGCCATTAGAGTAAATAAGAACTTGAGTCCTACTTACTTAGTATCCTGAGAGAATCAATAAATACAATAAACTTTCCTGTAAAATTTAAAGGAAAAGTAATTTCAGAAAACTTGTTGACAAGAGGATCTTAGCTATAATAAAGAAAAACTCCCTCACTCAGATAAATATCAGAACATTGTTACATTTCCAATAGATATAATTTTAGACATAAATCATTTTTGTGTGACTGATAATTCTGGAGGCACCACAGACTCCTCTGACTGTGAATGCACATCTCTCCTGTGTGGTGTTGTCTCTTCAGTCTCTTCTTTACAGCTACTCTTGCTGCAGTGAAATCACTGAAACTCCACTCCATCTCGGATTCCACTGAAGATGGGAAACAATGATGATCTGTCATTTATGGAATGTTAGGTTAGAGGAAACCTTCTCTTTAGTTAGTTACCTCAGAGTCAGTAATACTGTCCCCTTATTTTTCAAAGCTGTGTGTCAAATGCATCTGTCAGAACATATTACTCGGTCGTGCAGTGCAGCACACACATCCTCCTGTGCTCATACACTGCCCCTCAGCTGTATCTGTCCTAGCAGGGAGTTATAGGGAAAATAACTGAGAAAGAATAAGCATTAAAATTAATGTCTATTATACCCTTGCTAGCATATTTTTGTATTAAGGAAGGGGATAGAAATGAATAATACCTACTGTCACATTCTGTTTTGCATCAAACATAAATGTTGCACAGAATCCTAATAATTTTTCACAAGTTGATGTTGCAAATGTACTGATTTGTTTGTTTCATTTGAAGGTGGACATGTAGCTACTGGGCACTTACCTGTCTCAAAAAAACAGCTTTGGTTAGTATAAATTCCTAAAAGCAAGTCATGCAGCTCTGGCAGCATCAGCCAAGTTATTGGAGCTTCTTTGGGTAGACGGGGGGATCATTGGATCTTAACTCCTTTTTGCCTGCTGTGATTTTATCTCAGTAAGGAACAGGAGTGCTTAGTACTGGGAAGCTCTTGCACAAAGCTAAGGCATGGTTCCTTTTCTAATTCATAGTCTTACAGAATCATGCCATTCTAAATAGTAAAGCTGGACACCTGCTACCTTCACATGCTGCTCAAGGTAGAGTTCCTTCTTCATTTGATGGGTGTCACACAGTCCTTTCATCCTGAGCAAAGGAGCTGTAGCACACAACAACTCTGTCTAAAGTCCTCTTGGACATTTCTGGTTGGAAAATGAAGGAGAAAGATACTTAGGCACTGAGCAAAGTTGTGAAAGTCCCACAATTTAGATATATTAATTTTCAATACAAGGAAATGCAAAGTATAAAAAGACTGTGTAATATAGGTATCAGATATAATGAAAAACCATCCTTTGAGTATTTGTAATACCCTGCCCCTGTCACTCACCTCATGGTATTGTATACATATTGTATATATTTTTATATCTGTGATAGACCTGTGCTGTAAGTGTATGTTATCTCTAGGAATATGTTATGGAATTCTGTAGTATTTCTGATAAATCCTCCTAGGTTTGCCATTTTTGTTTTTCTCATGATATGCTTGTTTTTCAGAGGTGAATCTGTGGGGTATTTTTCCTCCTCTTCAGAACTTTAGCTTGGCAGAGCTTGTTCTAGCAATGGTCTCAGTCTTCTACTGTTAGACTATTGACTGGTAGCAAACCTTGAACAGCTATTTAATTTTTTGGTACTGCATTTGGATGGTCATCAGTGGATAAAAAATTTTAAGGTCTATGTTTTCTGTCTTTTTAGAGGTTTTTAATAAGTATATGCATCTTGTAAGCCTTTTGGTCTAAGAAAAGTTCCAGATCAGGTATAAAATCAAGGACAATATTCATAGGGAGTACAGAAATAACTGTCATGGTTGGGCACCTTTAAAGAGTCAATACAACAGTGCAGCTCAAGAAGATGACAAACAAGAGTATGTTTTTTATTCCTGCCATGACCCAGTGCAGTATTTTCAAATAGTTCATAATTTTCAAATCCTTCAGCTTGAGAGCATTTCTCTTACTTTAGAAGGCTTCTGACTGACCTGAAAGAAAGCAAATATCTGTAATATCCCTGCACCTGTGCATATGCAGCAGCCATATTCCCTATGAGCTCAGAAAGTGGTTTATATCTTTTCTATTTTCCTTAACAATTTAAATTACTGCAAAAGGTTAGGGGTTGTGTAAAATCATCTGTTTTTCATGTTAATATTAATCCATGTCTGCTAAGAAGAAAGGCACAAGAAGGTGCTAGCTTGCTTTTATTATCCCAACAAAACGTTAAATCATGGAACATCTGAAAGGGACCTCTGGTAGTCATCTTGTCCAACTCCTGTGCTCAAGAAGACTAGTTATTATAAAACTTGCAATTATTATTTTATTGTACCAGCAATTGAATATGTGAAATGTGATTCTGTAAGAGTTCAGAGAAATTCTGTCACTTCAAAGGACATTCATGTACCATCAGTCTTAATATCCCAATGTTGCCTGTTTGTTCCTGTCACTTTGTGCAAAAAACAACAGCTTTAGTTTTCCATATATATAGTTTTCCATGCATACCTGCAAACTAGAACAGGTTGCCCAAGGCAACTGTAGATGCCCCATCCCTGGAAGTGTCCAAGGCCAGGTTGGATGGGGCTTGGAGCAACCAGGTCTAGTGGAAGGTGTCCCTTTCCATTGCAGGGGCTTGGAACTGGGTGATCTTTCAAGTCCCTTGCAACAGCCTTCTGTGATTCTGTATACAGGTATAGATGGTGACTCTCTCTTTAGACCTGCTTCCCTTTACAGTATCTGATGCAGACTCCTTAAAGGAATTCAGTCTGGATTTTCATTTGAGGGGTCAGAAAACTTGTTTTTCCCCTTAGTTCTTTTCACTGAAAAAATTTTGTTTTACTTGCCAAAACTCTTCATTGCTCTTTCCCATCAAATAATGATTTCTGAAAAAATGTTCAATTATTTTATTAGATATTGTCAGAAATATTCAACAAGAACCTGAAAATGTCCAATACTTTTCATGACATGTATAGAAACTTGCTTCAGGGTTTTTTAATTACATTCTCAAACTTTTTCAATCTTATTTCCATACGTATTCATTGATAAGCACTTATTTGAAGAAGTGAATGAATGATTTTAAGGCTGTCAATTTCCTTCACTATCATGGCAAGGTGTATTATATTTTTTATGGCACATTCTCTATAAAAAAAAGCATATAATTTTAAATTTAGCATATTTTTGCCAAATTGTAATTAAAGCTCATTCAGTACTCTGGAGCTTATACTTCATGGGTTTTTTTGAAGCAGTGTTTTAAATGCTTCCCTATGGTTAGACTACTAAGTCAGATATACAATAAATCTTTTCAAAAAATTGCTAAGAACCGATTCTTTCACATTAACATTGAATTTTTATGTTTTAAAATAAGTTGGTTTTCATCTAGGAAAATAAAAAGGTGTGTAATGTATAAATACTTTGTTATTGTAGAGCACAAACCAGAACCAGTACTTTGAGTCCATTTGGTACATAATGGATCACTGTAAAAAACATTAAATGTGTAAAATAACTTCTTTAATATAACTTTTTTGGGGTTTTTTTTGTGTTGTTTAAGAATTGTTACAGTAAAGTTAATCCAAATTTAATTTAGGGCAACATTTTGTGATAACAAAGGTGCTTTTTGAAGTTGGTGGAAAGGCTATGTGTAGTGTGATATTAATATTTCTTTCAGTCATAGAATTAGAACTTCTACTGGTGTCATAACATTATAACATTACAATATAACATTTTAAGAAAAAAAATTGACATGGTTTTGATATTATAGATATATTAGAATATTATTTTTGAAAGCTGTCAGGAGAGGCCTAAATCTGCTTTAACAGTAACTGGCATTAGTTTTACAACTGACTTTTGTGGGAGCAGGTAGACAAGTCAAAGTCTTAAGAAAGAATAGAATTAAGCCACCAGTGAATTTTAAAAAAATATTTTATATGTTTTCATAAAATTAAAAATAAACCATAACACAGATACTTTTAAAACACAGAACAGTTCAATTTTTACCAGTCTTCAAAAGAAGAAAATGCACAAAGATCCTCAGACAGGTGAGAAGGCTGATGACAGCCGTGCTCCTCACCTCACCACGGGATGTAACTCAGAAATTAGACTTGTAAAACAGATATCTCTATGAACAAATGGGTTTCCAGTAGGAAAATAGGACTTCAGACAGGTAGGGCAGTAGTAGTAAGGATGAGGAGTGCTGAATGTAAAGGAAATTATCAATTGGAAGAGATGGAAAAATACGTAACAGTCAAATACTGAGGTCTCAGATGTCTCACCCATACCAAGAAGATTAAAAACGAAAAAAAGAGTCTCTCCCCTCAACTATGGCAAACATTATACAAAGGAGCAATATTGTTATTGTAAACATTTCCTTCACTGGCCATTGAAAATGCTGTGTAGGCTTTTCTGTCACTGAATTATTTGGGATGGGAAGCTTGCCACTTCACAATGTTCCAATGGCACTGGAAGTTCTGTTCACAGCAGTGAGAACCATATCTCCCCTTAGTAAAGAATTCTTAACATGGCATTAAAAATAAAGAACAATCCTAAAAATAAACTAAAAAAAAAAACCTGACAGTGGATCCCTTTTAAAAAATGGATTAAAATACCCTAATTTTTCTCCTCCACATTCTGTTTAGTACAGAGGTGAAAACTTCACTGTATAAGGTGTCTATATAGAATTTACTGTTATTTTCTCAGTTAAAACATATGAGTTTTTCAATAAATTGAAATTGAATTTCTACTTATACCTTCTTAACAATTCAAGCTGGTAAATAAAAACGACTGAGAGTACCAAAGGAACCCATCAAATAGGTGGGTGGATGTATGGATAAAGCAAGTTTTGGGAAATGTATCAGATATTATAATATTTCACTAAGAATGCTGAGGTTAAAAATGGAAAGCAATTAATGTGAAATGTCAAACTCCCATCATTGCTGATGAGGCAATGTATAAATGATACATAATTTCGTTGCTGAGCTGTTATTTTTGTAATTTATATAGTGGGTTTTAAGTCTTTCTGAAGCAAAATAACTTTGAAGTAATTTCTCTCTGTTTTTCTGCCTATCCATCCATGTAAATATATACATTGAATTCTGGTTTATAGTGTAAAAATATTCTGAAGAACAATTCTATAACAAAGCAACCCATACAATAGACAATTAAACAAATTGCTTAAGAAGTAAAATGTTCTCCTTCTTTTGAAAAAAGTTTTTATTTTTCCATTTTAAAGTTCTACACAAAGACTAGACGAATGCATAGTTATTGATTTAGAAGCCTTCAAGAAAATAATTTCCAAATTATGTTTGAAATTGTAAATAGTTATTATCATTAAAAGTAGTTAAGCAGAATTATGAAAGCTTGAATGCTATGCTTAATCTGAAAACAATCCACAATGTACTGGGGAGGTGGAATAGAAAGAAGAGGAAGATGATACTCTAAAGTAGCCCCATTAATATATTTATATTATGTTGCATTAAGTAATGCTTTGGTGTCTGTTACAAGAGGATTCAGTAATCTCTGGTGAGGATGATCTTGCTCATGTTTTGGCACCAGGCACAGACAGAGCTGCAAACGGGACTGTCCCAGCGACTGCCCTGCTGACTCCCCACTCCAGGGCATGGTCACACCAGACGGGCTGTGCTGATGTGCAACACCCATGGGCAGAAAACCCGGTTCCTCTGGAGTTTGCTCCAGGACAGAGTATCACACAAGGCAATTGTCACTGGCGAATTTCTGAGCTAGATGACATCCTCTTGAATTACCAGGGTGCAGGAACAATTGCTGAGCTGGCTTTTTTCCCCTAGTTTATTGATCAGATACAAATCCTGTCCCATATAATGTCATCTGAGTTCACAGACAGAGTGGTGGTTGTCCCCCTGAGAATCACATATTCAAAATAGTCTGTAGCATTGCTGTCTTTTACAGAAATACCAACCAAATAATAATTAAAAAAAAAAACCCTGAGATTTTTAATGAAATAAAATTAACTAAGCATCAGCTCTCATAATACAAACACAGAAAGCAAGATCAGGTGTGGAATATGTTTATTTGGAAGTGTGTGATTGCATTTTCAAGGTACAAGAGTAAACCAAATGAGGTCCTAACCCTATAATGGTTTAATGATATGCTTATTTTTCCTCATACTAATTTATTTAAGACTAAGTATGTGCAACTGTTTGAAGATTAAATGGCTTGAATTAACTTGATTGAAGATTTTTTCACTCTAATTTTAAAAAAAGACCTTTACAAGAAGAAATTCTCTTTTGGCACTCTCTTAAATCCTTCAGTAATTAGAATCACAGAATCATAATTATATTTTAAATGTTGAAAATGACAACTTAAATCAGCTATTATTATGTTGAACATTTAATTTTTTTCCTTAAAAATTTTAGAAAATGCAGTATTAGGATTAATTTTATTAATAATTGTTAATTTTCTTTCCTTCAAGACACCCTTTTTAATGGTCTTGGACTTGGTGCTGTCATTGGCCTGGGAGTGGCAGCCCTTTTGTTAATTCTGGTTGTGACTGATGTAAGCTGCTTCTTTGTCCGACAATGTGGATTGCTAATGTGCATCACCAGGAGGATCTGCGGGAAGAAGAGTGGTTCAAGTGGAAAAAGTAAAGAACTGGAAGAAGGAAAAGCTGCTTACTTGTGAGTATTAATCACATATGCTGGAAATGTCATTAAAAGAAAAAGTTGGCTGTCCAGCTTATATTGACTTTATGGCCATTTTGTGGTGTGGCAAAAGGGAATTAATAAAATGTTTCTATTACTTGGGAAAGGGTTGCTCTGAAATGTGTAGAATTCTTTATTACCTTTAAAATAAAAACTGAGGCAGAAATAAGGAATTTACTGTACCTCACTTTAGGATGACCTCTTTGTCCAGCTTGACACAAAGGAAATCGATTGTAATTCAGTACTAGTTAAAGGCACATATGTGGTTCATGAGGAACAGGTAACAGATCATTGTAACTCCATTTCTGCAAATCCATCTTTGAGCTGCTAATAGTCAAAAACTCAGCATATGGTTGTGTCAGTGCCAGTAAATCTGGGAGTGAAAGACGTAGTAATATAGGAAATCCATGAAAGAGTTTTTCTTCTCAGACATAGCACCTGATGGAAAAATCTTTTTTCTTGCCCATAGACTTTAAGAATGAAGGGTACTGTTGATTTTTTTTAAAAGTAGGAATGCTGAGTTAGATGTGGATGAAGTGGTGGTGAGCCTGATGGTTCTTCAAAACAACAGTCAGTGATTGCTAAACATGAGTGGGAAATAAACAACCCTGATTTGTACAAATATCCTTCTCTAGTGGCTAGTCCCTCAGACAAAGGTGAATGAACTGATCATTTATGTGCAAATATGGTCCTTTATATTATTAAAGGATGGATAGCATGTGGATACTGAGATCTCTGGCAAAACAGTTCAAGAACTACTTGCATAAAGTAATCACACTTTAGAGACCAAACATTTACAGGATTTTCAGTAGTTGGAGAGAGGTTTACTTATGGTCCTGTATTTTAAGCAGTTCCATTTTTTTCCTAAAAAATGTTTCATTTTCTCATTATGTTTGTCTGGTAGACAATTTATGCATACACTGTAATATATGTGAGAATGCTGTCTTTATATGGTTTAAATAGCATTTACTGGTCCGATTCCTGTGTGCCTCTCCCAGCAGTCAGGCATAGCAGTTTATTGTACTGGAGCTTCCTAGATCCCATCCTTCCCCAGGTGCCTCCAGAGCAGAGTAGATTTTGCAGCCCTCATTATTCACAGTTGTAACAGGATTCCCATTGCCAGTAGTGGAGGTGTAAGAGCTTTTTTTGGTTGTGTTTTAATTCTGGCTGTTGGGTTTCAGATTGTGTCTTTCTTAGGTAACTTGACTGCGCATCTTGGTTGGGTTCTTAAAGACATCCCTTTTTGGAAACAGCTCCATAGAACAAAAACAGTTTTAAGCAAGGAGAGACTATTCAATCAAATAATGCTTCTGAATAGAAGTCATGCCATGAAATAACTGTTTCCAGTTATAAAACAACAGTTCTCCCCATCTTACAGTGAGAGAAGGACTAACAGTATTTTTTCCATTGTGTGAAGCCAGCCTGTCTGGATCAATAGAATCAAGATGTGAAGCTTCTGGCTCTGGCTCAGCTGTCCTTTCCTATTGAGCACAGCACTTCAGTTCATGCTTTAATTTCCCATTCAAGGAGTGACCAAGTACAAATTGGTATACAGACCCTCCTGAATGGGAAGACCTTAGGGAAATAAAGCTGCAAATGTCACTTGACAGCAGTTTATACCTTTTTATCAACATCATACCCAAATGCCCTTCCATGCTGTCCCAGAAAAGTGTAAAGTTCGTCTCTTAATATTAATGCTTCCATGACACTTATTTTAGAAGAACAACTACGTTATTAATTATATTTCTTTCCTTATTGGAGTGGTCTTCAGTTAGCCAGATCTTAAAATATTTGGGACGGTTCTTATTTTAGCCTGTTCTCTGTGTTAGTATACTGTCAGGCTAAAATTTCAGGACAGACTTGAAGAGTCAAATTTGAATTATTTCATGCCAACTGCTATTCCCTAAAATACACTGACATTTCCCTGTTTTAAATATGTCAGTTTGCATTCTGGATTTTTGAGTGCGTTTATGGTATGGTTCTTGGTTACATTATGGTTGTAGGATATACACAGTAAGTAATTATGTTCCATATGTAATGAATGTAGGTGATACAATACATGTAACATACACACAGCCACCTAGAAAAAAAAAATGACACAATGCATTGCCTACAAATCACTTCCTGTTCTGTGGAATTCTGAAATGTTAGCCAGTTTGTACATTCTGTACCTGTATGTGAATGCTGCTCATAAATAACATCTCTTTTAGATTTTTGGTCATACAATAATGTTTGTAAGACTGTAGATATATCGACAAACCAAGCAGAACTTACCAATACCTCCACCAGTCCAACTTAGATCCATAATATTTTCACAGATATGAGGCACCCATGACAGTTTAGTGCATCATCTTCCAAAATGAGCTTTGTTTCCATTTGTGTATTTTAAATGTTACTTGCACAAGTGAATAAACATGTGCAGGGGTTTTGTTTGTGGGGGTTTTGTGGGTTTTTTTGTTTGGTTGGTTGGATTTTTTTTTGGTTTGGTTTGGATTTTTTTAATTAACAGAATCTTTCAGACTTCTACCCATAAATTCTTCTTCAGTCATCTTCTGTATCTGTGCTAAACTCCCTGATTTTCTTGAGGATACCTATCAGAGGATGGTAGAGTTTTCCTAGTACTTCCTGTTGAAAAAGCCCATTTAATGATTATCTTGTCAGAAACAATATGAAAATGTGAGATGTGAGTTAAAGAAGCATTTTGCCAAGTCTTTGCTATGGCCTATAGCAGACTGACTACTCTCTAGAGCATCACAGGTCCAGAAAATAGTCTGTTAAATATAAAAGTGATTATTCATCTGTAGCTCAGTTACACTGTGTTTTCAGACTGCAGCTGATGAAGTTCCAGGATAAAATTTCTGATCTGATGACAGGACTAGAGATGAAATATTTGCATGGAAAGAGGTTTTCTTTTTGGAAATAATATATACTGGGTGTCCTTTGATCTGCCTTTTGAGAGTAAAATTATATGCAAGTAATTAACACTTTTGGTAAGTATTGTTAATTAGTAAGTATTGTTAATACTTTTGTAGCAATGAACAGCTATTCCCATATCATGGTCATATTATTGGGAGGAGCCCTGCAGAGGACTTTAGGGATTCTGGCTCATGAAAATTGGACACGAGCCACCTGTTTGCTCTCAATGGCCCAGAAAACCACCTGTGTCCTGGGCTGCATCCAAAGCAGCGTGGGCAGCAGGGCAGGGAGAGGATTCTGCCCCTCTGCTCTGCTCTGGTGAGACCCCACCTGCAGTGCTGCCTCCAGCTCTGGGGTCCTTGGTAAAAGAAAGACATGGACTTGTTGGAGCAATTTCAGAGGAGGCCACAAAGATGATCAGAGGGATGGAGCACTTCTCCTATGAGGGCAGGCTGATAGAGTTGGGGCTGTTCAGCCTGAAGAAGAGAAGACTCTAGGGAAATTTTTTGTCCTTTCAGAACTTAAAGGGGGCTTACGAGAAGATGGGGATAGAGTCTTTACAAGGCTATACAGTGATATGACAAGGGGTAATGATTTTAAAGTGAAAGAGGGTAGATTTAGATTGGACACAAGGAAGAACTCTTATAATTAAGATGGTGAAACACTGGATCAGGCTGCCCAGAAAGGCAGTAGATATCCCATCACAGGAAAAACTCAATGTCAGGTCAGACAGGGCTCTGACGAACTTGATTTGGTTGAAGATGTCCCTGCTTATTGCAGAGGGATGGACTAGCTAGCCTTTAAAGAACTGCTCCACCTTCTTTATAATTCTTTATAGTTCATTGTTCAGTTAGTGCAATGGTTATTCATGTACTTGTATGCAAGAGACTAGCATTTGTTCCTAAAAAGAGGGAAACATGATATAGAAGCAGTTTGTTCTACCAGTGAATGTAGAAGGGGTTCGATTTTCACCACACAAGGGCTCTTTACACCACTCTGGCAGCTGGGGTTGTCACAATCTCAGGAGATTAAAGCACACTTTTGCAGTGTGTATACAAACATAATGATTCTTTAAGGCTGCCAGAAAAGTTCAAGTATAACTAGGCATCAAATCCTATATTTATTATACTATGTTAGGGAAGTTTACATCTATTCCCATGAAGAGGCTGTTGCCTTATTAGTCATAAACAAAATGCTCTTTTGAGATGCTAATTCATCATGTTTGCAGAGTTAGGTAAGTAACCATGGATACAGGATGCTTTGAAGGCTTCAAGGAATTGGGAACACACTGTTAAATGTGTCTTGGTGGTGTTAGTCACTGATAATTAGTTCTGCCTTTCTTTTGCCAACTTTTGAGAGCAGGGATCTTGGTAATTCATTATGTGCAATGTATGTGGTTAATATGATGATGATAAGAGGCTAAGACTCTTTTAATAATTTTTAGGAAAGATGGATCAAAAGAGCCAATAGTGGAAATGAGAACAGAGGATGAAAGAATTACCAGTCACGAAGATGGGAGTCCAGTAAATGAGCCAAATGAGACAACTCCCCTCACAGAACCAGAGTAAGTAGGCTGATATTCTCTGAAGTTTCACGCAAGCTCCTCTTGGCTCTATGGATGGACTGGACTTCCTGCACTCTGACAGGTCTGCTGTGGCAGTGCAGAGTGTGTGGTTTGTTTGTTTTTTACAATAATCCATCTAAATCATAGTATCCCCCCCTACAATAGCTGAGGATATCACTAGACATTTTTCTCTGCTTTCTGTGACCCAGGGTACAGCCACATCTGGGCATTATCCAGCCCTTGGGTGGCAATACTGCAACAGCAGCAACCCTGCAACATATCATGACACCACCACCTGTTTGGAGGTTAATGAGCCTCCTGTGCTCTTGGTCAAAACAGTCCAGACTCATCAGCAGCCTGCACCTAGCCCTGGCCCTGGTGGGACATGGACCCGACATCCTGCTGCTGCTCTCTGTTGCTCTGCCTGTTGCATTCAGGGGCTGGAGGGTGAGAACAAGGCTTTTTCTGCGCTCACTAGAGCTTGCCCCAGTGCTCCCTTGCCATTCCTGGCTAACCTCCAAACCCCGTGGGGAACCTTGGCCAGCAGAGGCGGGTCACAGCCCTCCCTCTCAGCCCCAGCACCTGCAGTCTCCTCAGCCCTCCTGACTCTGCAGTGCTGGCTGATCAGTACAAGGATTTTTAAGTCAGTCACAGCTGATCTTTACCACCTGTCCAGCAGTTATTCACCACTGTGGGAATCTCCTGGCGCTCAGGAATAGCCTTAGATTGTGTCTCACACACACATCCCGCAGGTGGGGCACAATGATCCTTTGCCCCAGAAACCTTCACGTGGTGGTCCCTTCCTGCTTTCATTCATTTAATGAGAGCTTAGCTCAGTATTTAAGTCCTCACAGTGTAATTGGATTAATTGTGCTGAAGGGCAGCTGCTTTGCTCTGTTTGCTCCTGCCCCCTTCCTGTCCCTGCAAGTTTCTCTCTGCATAGAAACCACAGTGGTTCTCACTCACACTCACAGACTTCAGCTGCCTCCTGAGTCGTGGGGACCAGCCTTGTGCCCGAGGATCCTGAGTGCGGATGATCAGATCCGCTCCTCTTTTGCTTATGCAGTGCCAGAATCAGATTAAACTGGGCAGAGTGGCTGGTATTTGTACCTGAGCAGCAGTTTTCAATACCTGTGTGGATTGTAAAGTAACTTGCAAGCTGGTATTTTGCTAAGACTGCTGTTACAAAGAGAGCTTCTGATGCTTTTTTCTTTAGAGATCAACAAAGGTGATAACAGTATCATTCTTTCTATTGAGAGCCCACCTAGTGGTGTTAAAGGACATGAACTGATTGCCCAAGAGTTTAATTTCTGAGCCTCAGAAGCTGATGTATTTGATCTGAAAGAAACCTCCAAATTTCTTTGCTTTGAGCCCAACACTTCTCATGTGTTGTGAAAATCTCATACCTCATGAGATTGTAAAGCTGTCAAGTCTATAAAGACATTTAAGTAACTAATATAGGTATTCACCTGTTCATAATTTGGTGAAGTCACTGTGGTTTTTTTTAAAGGGAGAGGGTCTTCTTATAAAAGTCTTTTTCCTTTCTGAAAATTAAAAAAATACCTTTATTTGCCATTATCTAAAACCATAAAAGTCAGAACCTTTAATAATAAAGAAAAAAAAAAGGTATGTTACTGGTTGCCATTGACATTTGTAGTAAATAGCGTGTGTTAAGTAACTGCATGTTAAGCCATACACTTCTTTGAAGAAACCTGTATCTGATGACTTTAAACTTGTGTTAATTAAATTGTGGAATTGTTGAATAACTAGTGATATGTTTTCTCTTCATTTTAGAATTTATAATAGGGAGCACAGTGGAGAACCCACAGTTAACTAGAGTCAGGGGAATGTATTTGTAAACATTGTACAAGTCCAACAGGCCTTGGATATCACAGAATATGTTAGTGGGTAAGGCACCAGGGCCACAGTTGTTCGAGTTTCAAGACTACTTGTAACACCAGATCTTGCAAGTAAAAATGAGATGCATCTAGCAGTGAACATGATACCAGGGAAGATCCAGTTAAGTTCTTTCCACTTCTCACAGTCATTAGAATGGCTGGCAGGAGAGAAATATGAGAAAGTTAAAATCAAAAATATTTTATTATCTTAGGGGAGGGGGAAAGAATCAGTCCCTGCTGTCATGGAAAACAAAAACTAGCAAAAAACAAAACACAAAACAAAAACCCCCAAATAATATGAAAAACTGATAAGGATTTTGATGGGTATGATGTCCTTAGAAGAACAGGACTGCTAAGAGATGTTAATAATGATGACTGTTTCCTTCTTGGTAATTCTTCCCTCACAACTCATGACAAAAGGCAGCTGTCTGAGGTACAGCTGGACAGAGGTCAGCTAAAGATTTGGGACAGTGTCACTTAGCAAACTAAAGATGAAAGAACATTGTGCAGCCAGGACACCTGAGGGGACACTGGTGCTAGGAGAACACAGAAAGACCTTTGGCTCGGACATGGGTCATGACCAATGAAACAGCATGAGTGAGGTGCCACTAAAAGAGGATGCAGTAGAGAAGAAGGCAGTCTCTCAGCAGGAATAACACAAAACCACGTTGCCAACAACAGCCAGAAAGGCATACGCTGGGCAGGGTGAGGATGACCAGCAGGGATCTTGGAGGGAAGGGCTTAGTTTGCCGGAAAGAAAAGTTCCAAGGACATTCCAGGCAGGCAAGGTTCACAGATGGTGGGATTCATTCTGACTAATTCCAGCTGTTTTAAAGTTATACAAGACAAGCCTTGAGATTAAATTAGATTAAATAGTTTGAAAAATTAATTGAATTATTTCAATAATGACAAATTTATACTCAGAACTTTAAATGCAATTTAAGCAATTGTGGGAAATAACTAGTAAAAAGATTGCTTCCTCCTACAACAATAATTTTCGTTGTATTGCTGACTATATCATTTGTCAATCAATGTTTTACCTTATCTCAGGTGATTCTTGTCAAAGTCAGGTTTGGAATCCTGTGACAGATTAGCTCAAAGCCCTTTTACCTGCAAGTTAACAAGTTTTAATCATGCTGGCAGGAAATCAATTTAAGCTGTGCATTTCATATCACATTTCTGCAATATGATTAAAATACCACATGCAATGTGGTACTATAATTACACTCCTAGTCTGACATTACTGTGTTTCCAGTAGTGGTTGAGTTTTTCTTAGCAATAATAAAGTTGTGTGAATTCCAGTATCAAAATGGAGCCACTTTCCTATAAAATAGGAAAGTAAATATTCTAGTTAAGGTTTTGTATGGGTAATATCAGCAGACTATTGCAGTTAGCCCATATGCACTGCTAGAGAAAGTCAATACTACTAATGATTGACAGCAGCCAACATCTGATTAAAGCAAAATAACCTTTTAAAATTCTCTAGTTTGTTTGTGTGTTTTTAAAAAAAGCTTTTATTATGAAATGCTTTAAGATTTGAAAGGATTAGTTTATACAGCTGAAATATATAAAAATATTTCCAATAGATGTAGCTAAATAAAAAATAGGTGTATGAAAATTGGTGTAATTAGAACATTTAAGCTTGAATTAGTTAATTGAAAGAAAAAAAGAAAGTTTTAATAGATTAAATATGAATTGATATTTGAAACGAGTGGAGATGAAAATGCCAAAATAACAGAAGTGTTATAGTTAAAAAGAACAATGTCTAATGAAAACTGCACTCATAAAATATATCATATCAAAAAACTCAAAAAAACAACGACAACAAAAATAAAACCCCAAAGATTTTTAAGACAATAAGGTCAGAGAATGGTGTGCAGACTTTGTGATGAGGAAAATTTTTTACTTATTTGTAGTTCTTTTTGTGTTCCTTGCTTTTATGTAAGGCAAAGCTAATTTTATCACACTCTTTGTACGGTTTCTAGCAAATCTTCCTATTTCAAATAATTTGAAATTATTTGTAACACAGTCTTAATCCACTTAAACCAATTTATTTAAAGGTTCACACAGTGTATTCTGTCAATTGCCCAGTTTTTACTTTGACTAAATATTTCCTCCATTTCAACACCATCTTTTGAGACATTATTGAGCCTTTATTAAAACTAAATTAAGGGTTTTAAATTAGGTATTGGTTGTTTTGTTGGGTTTCTTTTTTTAGCACTATTTCAAGTGTTTTGCATTATCCAATCTTTGACACGTGCCTGCTCAACTAAAATGAATCTCATGAGCTGCTTCTCCTCAGCCTCAGTGTTTTATCCTCTGTTAAAAATAGATGTGTGTTGATTCTGCTGTTTCCATTCTTTCAGGTGTCCTGTTGAGGGCTGAAATCGGTTTCCTTTGGGTGTGCCATGGGAAACAGTCAATTAGTAAAGACCTCCCTCTGTGCTCAGAACCAGGCAGCTGATAGCATATCCCACGTATTTTACTGTAATAGAACAAGTTAGTCTTCTCTTTCATTTCTCTCAGATATAGGTTGTGCTCATTGTTTAAGTTCCAGATAAACAGAATTTTTTTTAATTCATTTCCGATGGCTTAAATTTCGTAAGACTGAGAATTGGGGTATTGTTTTGTTTTATTTGCTGTTATTAAACACTGTTATTACAAGACACTCCTAAGGGATTTCTCAGACAGGTTTTGAACATTTTATTGCTCTTTGGGACATAAAAGCAATCACAGTGGAAATTTACTGAAAGATTTAACAGTTATTATGAATAAAAAAGGCATATGCAAACCATTCCCTAGTTAAAAAACAGAAAGCAAACCCAAACTGGAATCACGGTTAACAGCTATTATGCCCAGGAGACATTATTACAGGAGCATCTCAGTAAACCATACATCTTTATGACAGCTATATTTTTTGACAGATAATTACTGGCAGTAAGAAATCAATGATATTCAAGACCTTTTTGAATGGAATCACATTCAAAAGGGTGGGGCCTCTCTTGCTATTGGAATTGAATATTATAAAAATCCTCAGAGTTTTCACTAAGCTAGTCTTAGAAGAGCTGTAAGTTATTAATGAAGCTATATTGTGTGATCTATGAAAATTAGACTGTAGAAGTTTCTAAATACTAAAATACCTTCCATTACCTCCTTGTACTATAAGAAATTCTTTACCTTTGTCTTGGCACAGCCTGAAGAGATAACTGTTCTTTTGTATACAATTGAATTTACATTTAGAACCAGACGTAAAAAAGAGAGTTTAATCCATATTCAGTAAAAAGCTTGACTGGAAGCATTTCACAGCATCCTAGGGAACACATACCTCTGTAATGTCTGAGGTCAAGATATTTGACATTCTATTTTTTCTTCTGTGTTGAACAAACTGCATTTTGGGCAGCAGCAATGTTCTTATTATGTGACTTTTAGCTTTTAATGACGTTATAGAAATAGGGTTAATACACATTTCTTTAAAAGCAAAGAACCTCAGTGCTCATAATAAAATAATTATACTTTTTTTTAATAAATAACAGGTATAGAAACACTGTAAACTGTGTAAGTCATACATATGTTCTAGACTTAAATTTCAGAGTGTGTTATTTATGTCTTACCATGATTTCTCTTTTTTTCTATTAGGAAACTGCCACTTAAGGAGGAAAATGGCAAAGAAGCTTTAAATCCAGAAACCATAGAAATCAAAGTTGCTAATGACATCATCCAGTCAAAAGAAGATGATATCAAAGCATAATAAGATAAACTACAGCTGTCTGGATAATGCATTTGGATTGAAGTAATCCCGTGACCAAAACTTTACAGCTGACCTTAATTTCTTGGGGAAACTAAAGCTTGGAATAGTTAGTACATGTGTACATATGATGACAGTTCCTGTCTACGGTCCCTTTCTATTTTTTTGTTAATGGTTTTAGTATGTAGTTTTGCTGACACCAAGTCCCATGGTATAAATTTGACAAATCTGCAGAAAAAGAACTGCAATTTATTTTATTACAAAGTATATCTATTTAGAAGAAAAGTTATAGAGCACCCCTAACCACAAACAGCATATCAGGTCTCTCCAGATCTTACAGCATAAGCTATGTACATAAAGTGCCATATGCTACTGTATTTATTTCCATTTATAATAAAATGAAAGTTTAGATTGCCTTTAAAAAAAAAAGAAGAAAACTGGTTTCAATATAACCTTTTAGATCTTAGCACTGGCAGACACTCAGTAGTCCAGCTGCAAGTATCACTTGAAGCAAATAAAAAAAATAAATTCTCTTCAACACAGAGCCAAGTCCACTTGCAGTTTCACCTGGGTTCTTCAGTAAAATAAAAAGCTGATGACTATTATGTACGGACATAAATAAAATTGGGTAACTGTTTTGTAATGGTATATTGGCCTCATCCTAACTACATGAGCATGACTCTGAAAGGCTCGAGGATTTTCAGTGCTTCAGGTTTTCTGTATTAAAGTTGTGGAGGTTACATGTGAACTAAGATGCAACTAAGCTGTGAAAAGAAAACTTTTGAAATAATCTTGTCTTCATATGAAAAGTTATAATGTTTGTTGCAACATATTTATATATTTAGAGTTAAGGGATAAAACCATGTTTTAGTGAAATAGATACATTTTCCCCCCAAAGAAGTTAGCCTTATTGAAGCAGCAATTGTTCCTTTGTGATTTCATGCCCTTTGTCTTAACAAATAAAGGGTATGAACATATAGAAAGGCAGAATTTGTCTAAACAGTTAGGAACAGTTTTAAGTTATTAACTAATGCAGTCTCATATTCAGCCAAATTCATTTTTTTTCCCAGTCAAGCTTTCCTTAAGATGTTTCTTTCGATTGTTCTGGTCAACATGCCCCACTATGCAATTTGACAGATTTATTTGATGCAAAATTCATTTGTATTTAATATCCTTGATTTAATGGTGCCACTAATTGGAACAATATAGTTTGTTTCTAATCCAGCATATTGTATCCACAGCTACTAAACTCTTCAAAGTCATTCTTTAGAAGAAGTAGATAAAACCATGTAGAAAACTAGACTGAAAAATTCTACTTGTCAGAAGTAAATGGTAGAGTACTTTGTGGATTTTCCACATCTAAGTCATGCCTGAGGTTTAAGGATAGCTGTCTCCATGCTGTATCTGAATTTCACTCATGTCTGAAGTCCTTACATTGGTTGACTTTTGTGCAGTAAAACTGAAAGTGGAATGTAAAAGGGTGTCCTCAGATTTGAGGAAAATGTCCCAATAACCTTCGTGTTAACCCAAGCTTAAGTGCATTTGAAAGAGTCGAGGAGAATATATTTAATTCTTAGGTCTTTCTTATTTTTCAAAATCAGATTACTTTATGGGGTTTTTTTTACAACTTTTCCTCACTTTGGGGAACACCTACAATGGACCAAGCAGTTGAGGACAGAGGCATACCACTGGTGTGGCTAGGATAAGAGAC
Organism: Campylorhamphus procurvoides; assembly: GCA_013396655.1. Lineage (NCBI taxonomy): Eukaryota > Metazoa > Chordata > Aves > Passeriformes > Dendrocolaptidae > Campylorhamphus > Campylorhamphus procurvoides. Next base: position 259,422 of record WBMV01002499.1, read on the forward strand.
CAAGCTCCCACAAAACCAGTACCAAAGTAAAAAGAATGTGTAAGCGGGGATAGCAAAGTGCGATGAAAGTTATGGAAGATAACAATTCAAAATTGCTGTAATGAAGTGTCTCTAAATCTAAGGTATCGATTCTGGGTGAAGGAAAGATGAAGACATTTTTTTATAACCTCTCACTGTTGTTCTCAGTCCTGAGCAGGTAGAACTACCAAATAGCTGCTTGTCTATCAAATTTCTGTACTGTTTCTTTCTGAGTACACAGTGAGCAGGATTGCCCCCTAACCCATAATTAAGAGAACCAGTTTTCTTATTTATACGTACGGATATATATTCTTTCTACAAAGTATGTATTTGCAGCTGGGTTTTCTCCCTCTATCAAAATGCAAGGAAGGGCCCTGGAGAACTCCAGCAGTTGAGAATAACATCATTGGTGTGGCTGAACATCCTCTCAGACAATATTTTTACCAGGATGAGGATGAAGGTAGGAGACATCCTTGCTCTTCTACCTGCTATCACAAAGTTAGGTGGTGTTATGCATATTCACATAAGTCAATCCTGCCTAGGCAAATGGTGCTTTTTCTGAAGCCAGCCTGATCATTTGCTCAAGAAGGTATCCATACAATGTGGGCAGAACTAACAGTGTCCAGGCTCAACTGCAGCTGCATTTCAGTTTTTACTACTTCTTAGTTGGACTTACACGCACACACACACAAAAAAATCATGGCCTAAGAGCTCTATATTGGTGGGATTTTTTTTTCTACTATAGTCTCTAATTACAATGTGAAGGGATTAGAAGATTTGAGAGGTCTTGTCAACACATTTATTACTAATATACCTGTGCTACTCTTTACAGGCAAAATATCCTGCAAAATTATTTCAATATTGGAAACAAAAGCATTTCCCACTATATTAGTTTACAAATCAAAAGCTGTTTCCAGGAGTATTTAATTTCTTCTTGCTGTTATGTCTCTTGCCAGCTGGGATATGTAAGGGCAGAGAATAAAATAGCTCTATTTCCTGATGGACTGTCCAAGCATACCTTTTTGGTCTGGGGATTAATAGGTTCTCTCTTGTGCTTTTATTCTGTGCTATGCAGGAGAAAGCCAAACTCTAACTCTAAAAAATGCTGAAAAACACTGATATTTGCAAATATTTCCAAATGAGGGACAGCGCATAGTAATTTGTAAGATATGTGTAGAACTGGAATAACATTTGTTTATTTTCTTTTCCTATTCTAGACTAAAAAAAAACAAAAAAACCTACAAACAGATATCTGTATAAATGTCACTTTTACTGTCTAAAAGTAATTTTAAGTGTTAGTATGAAATGTCAGAAGAGTTGACAAAATATAACTATTTGTAAAAGTAATCTGAATTGTTACACTAACATACTCCAGGGATGAGGGTGGGAGGGAGCCATTGAAATTATTATTGATATGAAATGTGGCAGTGACAATCTCTTTTCAACAAAAAAGTAAGGAGTACAATTAAGTAAAATTACTTAGCGCTCCATATTATTATTTAGACCTGTGTTCTGATTTACAATAGAAACAAAGTTTCAGTTACTATTTTACAATTTAGTATGCCAATGTACCCTGGAGAGGTTTTTCCTGGTTTTGTTTGTTAATTTGGGGTTTTTTTGACTTCTAAGTTTTTTTGTGGTTTCAAAAATATTTACTATTCTGGTGATGCTAATGCTTAATGTGACAAAGATTAATTTATTTAGGCCTCAGTCTTGCAAGAAATTTTTGTGGCTGAACCCACCCCTCACATGGCAGCCCACTGACACCAGTGGGTGGATGTGAGCAGGAAGATGGATGTACTTTCATAGGAGAACTTGCAGGACTGGGCCTACTTTCTATCTCTTCATGGATATTTACAACGTAGTTACACAGTGACCATCATCTACAAAGGCTGTTTGACAACAGTCCCTGGTATAGTAAATTCCACCTGCTGTCTTCAGCCTCTGCATCGATGTTCATCCACAAAAAAAAAAAAGTGGCTTTCTTTTTTTATGATGGTAATTATTTATTTAAGTGCCAATCATCAAACTGTAGTATAATCATCATGCCATCTTTTTCTGTTTCCTAGACCAGATAATGGAAATGTATTTGTGCCTTTTGATAGCATGCCACTCTGCTTTATTAAAAAAAAAAAAATCTTCAATAATTTGTCTACAAAGCCTATTTAAAATAATTGAAAGCTTTATTGTGACATTAAACTGGAGATACTATTGTCAAGTCACGTAAATATTTTAAACACAAAATTTGCCAAAATCTATTGAGATCACAATTCCAATGAGGGTCATAATGTGGGTATTACTGCTGAAAAGTTTCAAGTCAATGGAGCACATGGTAGGTTTGTAGGGGTGTTTTGACCAATTTATCAAGTTGAAGAGTCAGATAGAAAGTCTCTTTAGTTCTATTTAGACCTAAAATTTTAAAATATTTTCTCAAATCTGACAGAATGATGTGGAGCATCTTCCCACCTTTTTACCTCTGGAGCAAAACTGGAGCGAATATTTTTTTGCAGTCATTTGCAGCCTCACCATCGCTGGGTAAACTCTCATAGGAAGCAACATATTTGTAAATTAGTTGTGTCTCTTGGATGATACTCACTCCTGATTAAAGGACCTTGAAAAAGGCCTTTTACTGAAAAAGCTCAAGACTCCTCTTACAAATTGACCTGTGAAGGGGTGCTTAGAGTGCTGCAGGAAGTGCCACCATGTAATCCAGGTGTTACTGGGCTGTAAGACACAAACTGATTCAGCAGGGCCTGAATTTCATCCATCCATCCGTCCATCCGTCCATCCATCCACCTCAATGAGGTTCTGTATGTCCTCCACTGACCGAGTTGCTTCTAGGTGTAAGAGGAACTTAAATATCCTGCCAGGCTCCTGCTAACATTTTTCACAGAAAAGGCTTTTCCATCAGGAGTTTGTACTGATCAGGAAATGCTGATAGAATATCTGATGACAGTTTTATCCCATACTTTACTATATGTCCAGAAATGAAACATATCTTTAAATCATTAATTGTGATTGTGATACTTCTTTAGGTGAGGATGGAAACATTCTAAGAAGTAATGCTTCTTCTTAAATTCCTTAGTTTAGCTTCAGATGATTGTTCTGATCAGTGAAAAACTACCATGGCTAAATAAATTTTTTTTAAAAAAAGAATCCATCTCCCTTTCTCAGGTTTTTTCATATTAGTTCCTGAAGTACCCTGTCCATTTGACAGCAGTTCTTTAGTAGTGGGGTGGGAAACCACTCACTAAGTTTTAAGCCATCTTCAGTATTTCCACTGCACATATAAATGTGTTCTTATATCAATTTATTTGAACCTGAGCCAAAAAGAAGCCTTACAAATTTGGCCTTGGATCAGGTTCTGAGAAATCACAGTTTAGCAATCTATCTTTTCTCTTTACAGGCTTTGAGAGCCTCATGATGTTTGACTTTCAAACTTGAATATTGGCCATTTTTAGCCCAGAGAAATGAAATAAATATTTATTGCCAAATTTGTATTGGCAGCTTTTAAGTCACAGGTGACATCGGGAACGGGCAGGATGACCAGATGAAGTGCCGACAGAATTCAGGAAAGCGACTTCCAGAGAGAACAGGTGCCAAAGAGTGAGCCAGGAGAGGGCTTGGGTACTGGAAGCATCTCTAGTTAGCATTGACAAGGGAAGTGGAGAGCTACTGAAGCGGGAGAGGCTGCTGAAGGGCATTTCCAAAAAGCAGGACACTGTGAGCTATGAAACCAGCAGAGAGGGAACATTAACCCTGCTGTATCCTTTAGTTCTACCATGTAATTAGGCTACAGTTTTTTAAATCTGAAATGCAGGGTTGGAAGAAGGGAAAACAAACCCTCAGAGTCTCTATAGAGCAGTGACAAATACAAAAAGCAGTCAGACCCTCCCAGAAGATAATTTTATTGCTTGTGGTGTAGAGTTCTCACTAAGATTTTTGAACTACTTAGGCAAGGTTTTAAAAGGGAAAAAAAAAAGCTTTCCTGCTACAATGAGCACTCGGTACGTATTTGTATGCTGTGTACAGTATAAGCTAAAGCATACCATATATTGTTTTTGTCATTCCACATGTTGTCAACAGCCCACTTGCGATATATGCCACCTGAATTATATATTGATAAGTTAACTACCACTGGAGCTAGTTTGTTTATTGTTTCAGAATCTTATGTCCCTATGAAATGCTGTGTATATATATATCTCTCTATACTGTAAAAAGAAGTAATATCGCAGACGATGGTTTTGTATTTATGAAAGACATTGAAAGTATGGCTTAAAGTATATCAATTATTTGTCACTCTTCACCATTTGTATATTAATAGTAAAGATACTTTTACTTTAATGAAGTGTTGTGGTTACATTTATTTTTCCTAAATGTCTTTCTGTCAAGATGTGTGACTCATTAGGAGTCTCATTTCCAGAAAGAAACATATCAATTATTTTAACCCCATTATGGAAATACTGAATAATGTTCACACAGACCTGCAATTTATTATTCTCTTTTCTGTCAAAATACTTCTATTGTAGCATTCTGAGTCTCCAGCTGAGCTTGAGGCCCATTATGATCAGCCCCTAAATGTTACTATTGATAGATAATATTCTTTTTTTCTGTACAATGCCACTGCAACATTTTAAAGGTATAAATGCAAAAAAAAAAGATATTATCAGCAAAAGCCTCCTTATTTTGCCAAACCTTGAACGTTCCAAAAGTCTTTTAACTGTGTTAGCACCACCAGGAGTTGGTGGTAACAGATTATGCATAGTCTGCAATGAAATAGGCTGCTGGTTTGTATTCCACTAAGATGGAAGATGGGCAAAGAACACCTCAGAGAATACAGGACAGGCACATCCCTGAAGTGGCAGAGGAAAATCTGTGGCCTTATTTTTACCACTGATAAAATGAAGTAACCTAAGAGGAAATTGCTAGGTTGTGTATTCATGCCTGAGAATCAGCTTTCTGAACACCTACATTCTAAAAAAAACACCAGCCTAAGAATGGAGGGACCATACATAGGATAAATATCTTGTTTTACCCAGAACAGTCTTCACAGCTGAATCTTCTTCTTTCCAGAGACCCTTAAGCTCTGACCCTGCAGATGTCTCAAGCACGTGCTTCCCAAAGTGTCAGTGGCAGCATTAACTATTAATGAGAATATCTCTTTGTATTGAAAAACTGAGCATGAGGGAACTGGTTCAGTGTCCTGTTAATATCAATATGCCACTGGAAATTTTTCATGTAGTCATATTTTTTGGTCAGAAAATAAAGAGACATCCTCAAATGGTGTATACGTTTAGGTCAGGTATCTCAAAAGTCAATCAGTTCAGTGCTCTGGTCGTAAGAGAGGTTCCCCCTTTAATTTACAGGTGAATACAACTATTGCAAGCTACTGATAATGCAAAGACAATGCATGACATCTTCAGAAACAGATTCAGCTTTTTAAAATTCAACCTTGTCGCAATATAACATGTTCTCACATGCTTCAGACATATTTCTTGAAATACGAGATATAATACTTAAGATTATATTCAAGTACCTTGATAGGGACAATTTGTTTACCCATGTCATTCTTAGGTTAGACAAATTAAACACAGATAGACAAAAAAAAATAATTTAAAAAAAAATGTGCCACACTGATCTTTGGCAAAATATTACTAAGACTTTCATTTGAGACCTACCAGATCCTGAAAAACAAACACTATTTGCAAGCTCATTCCTACGTGGAAAATGTGTATTTTTGGGGATATGGTTAAAACTTTGGTGATTTATTAAACACTTCCTAAAAAAAGCCAAACCTCGAAATTGAGCTTAGTGTCATACTTTAATTTCTGTAAAGCTCTTTTTTTTAGGTAAAAAAACTATCTTTCAGTCTGATTAAACAAAGCAATGAAACACATCCAGTCAGAGCCAATATAAAGTGTTGTCAGAGGTGTTGCTGAGAAAGCAGAATGAACCACATCTGGCAGGAGGGTGATCAGGTCAAGCACACATTTGTAGAATTCTTTCAGGCAATCTGATGATAAGGTGAACCAGAAAAGTATTGAAATAAAAGGAAAAGCTTTTTCTACTAAGCAAATACCATTTTTTAGGACTAAACTAGCAAGGGAGAAATGATAGCTTATTATTTAAAAATTTAATAAGGAATTTCATTGTCTTAGACCATGACATGATTACGGAATTTTACTTTAGCACTTATTTTTATCACAGATCAGGGGAAAACTTTATCATTTTTTTATGCCTGAATGGCTAAATAATCTTTAACCACAAGAAATACGAAGTTGCTATGCACTGCTATGATAACTTCCAAACCCATAAAAAAACAAATATTAAGGTTTTTTTGAGAATTGCTTCCAAATGGATGTATGAATTACAGATATCTTTAAGAAAACAAGAATTTGGAGAAAGTCATGATGCACATAGTGTACTGCACATTTAATTTACAGGTTTCTTGCATTGAAATTCAAACTAATGTGCGATAAGTAGCACAGGGTAAAAGTGGTGATGTATATCAGAGGTTTCCTATGCAAAGGTTTTAATTATAGACAAGTTTTGTAATGAGGCCATTCCCTAATGGGATACAAGTGTTAATTGTTGCACTGGAGTAATGTTTCTGCCCTTCTTAGTATTCATGACATGCCCAGCTGCAGCATTTTGGTCTGTCCTACACTTTATAAAATATATATTCAGTAGAAAGTAGTGTCCTTAAAAAAATTAAAGGCATTTACTCTGTAAAATATGATTTTTGCTTCACTGAGTAAAGGAAAACATATAAACACCACTTGTATAATCCGGTGATGTAACACAGCTATAAAACCACTGCCATGCACACGGTCACTTGTGTTCTTCAAGGCAACATAAACTCCCTAAGCTAAAAGGAGTGTTCTGCTGAAGGATGGTGACCTGAACATGTTGCATATTTGACCAAGGAAAGTGTTTGATTGCTTTCTGAGAATTTAATTTTTGTATCCATCCAGGATTTCTGAAGGTACCACTCTATCTGCTGGATACAAGCATGAGAAGGAAGCAGTAACATAGAGGCATAAAAGTAATTGAAGCTGCTCTATTGATTACAGATGAATTTGCTGCTAATTCCACCAAGTGAAAATACCCCAAAACCTCACAAAGCAGCTAGAACTTAGTATTAGATTTCTTTGATGCTGTTGCAAGACAATCAGTGTCAAGGTGCCACAACGTCTAGCAGCTCCCTGACACCAGGGTGCCAGTGTACCCATGAGGGGTCTGGGAGGATTGGGCAGCCAGGGTCTCCCCACCACCCCCAGGGACAGGAGCACAGGGGCAGGTCAGCTAGGGCAAGGGGTATTTGCATCCCCAGTAACCCCGTAGTGGGGATGCAGGGCTAAAATTAGGCCAGCAAGAGAGGATCCCCCTGGTCTGTGAGTGCAGCTGAGGTGGGGAAAGGTGCACTGACAGTGCAGCTGGGGCAGGGACTGATGGCCCTGGGAGGCTGATAAAGAGTCCTGTGTTCTGGGTAAGCTGTGGAGAGCTGCAGGGGTGGGCAGGGTCAGTCAAGGCTTCCAGGATCTGGGGAGTTAGAGGCAAGAAATTTATATACTCTAAGGTTGGGCTAAAGGTTTAGAAGGAGAAAAAAAAAAACAATAAAAAGTTTTTGGAGATGAAAATTGGGTAAGTGCCCACTGTCAATATGTTAAAGCAATAAGCTATTGATCATCCTTGTGGTTCAGACTAAGCATGATTCTCAGCTGAGAAAAGCACAAGTGAACTGATCACTTTTTTCTTTTTTTTTTTTTTTTTTTTTTGTGTGAGATTTTTGGGAGATAAGCTCCTTGTAGTTTGCAATTTGTCTGAAGTGGGAGACCAGAAGACTGACAATGAGAAAAGCTGTAGCACAGAATTAGGGGTCAGAGGATCTGATTACCGTTTTGATGGTAGCTTGGATTGAGCAAATCAATTGCCAGGAAAGACTAATGTTTCTTTTCCTCTCTTTGGCTATTTTGTGCCAAAGATTTATGGACCTATTTATCTTACTGATTTCAGTGAGACTACTTGCAATAAATATAAGAACAAGCATAAAGTGTTTGCTAGATTTAAACCTTAGATTAAAAGTGGGGTTTGGCTGTATTTTGTGGCAGAGAAATCTTTTTCCTGCTGCTTCGTGGAGTTTTAGTGCGCTTGTGTTTGAACATATCAGAGCATTCAGGTCTTGCAATACGAACATTACTGAGCACACATTTAATACTTGAGTCGGTACCACTATCTGAGCACAAGAACGACAGCCAAATCCTGGGCAGAAGATGCATTCTCTGTAAGATATATGAGTGGCAAGCTACACAAAGCAGGCCTATTACCGATAATTGTGATATTGTTAACTTCACCCCAAAGAATTATGAATTCTTTATCAAATTCTGAGAAACTGAATGTCTATGTTTAGCTTCAAAAACCTCTGCTGTCTTGACACGTATTGCTGTCTGGTGAGACAAATTGCTCTGACATGTTGCCAGTAACTTCTCTGTGAAAGGGCAGCCATGAATGAATTTATTGTTGAGAGAATTGAGGCAATTTCTTCCCTATACCACACTTCCCAGTTTCCCTGGTAATACTTGAGTAACTTAACAGACAACAAAGGAAACACTTAGTTAACTAACCTAACTTAAAATTCTTTACTATCTGTAGAAGCAGAATTAACCTCTTCTAGGATTTTTTCCTTACTTGAGCTTTTGAGGGCAGCACTACAACTCCGAAGGAGTTAAACAAATGCAGGTGTGGTGTGACTATTTTGCCAATGGCTGGTGCTTGCAACTTTGCTTTTTTTCAGAAGTAAATAAATATGTTCAGGTGGTGTTACAGCTTCTTCTCTTGCTTCTGAGAAAGGAAGGTATTGCTAGAGGGACTGTAACAGGTAAGCTTTTAGTTAAACTACAAGCTTTGTAGTTTGTTTGGATGCTGTAGTTTCTACTACAAGACTTTCTAAAAGCTTTGAGTGGATTGAGGTAGTGCAGAAACAGAATTGAAGTTGCAAAAAGTCAAGAGAGAAAAAAGCAGAGAAGAGGAGAGAAAGCTGGCTTAAATCAATAGAAAACCTATACTGGGGG
>WBMV01002499.1:268529-438647 GCA_013396655.1 Campylorhamphus procurvoides
GGGGGGGGCAAGAATTATGGGTATAGTAGCTTTTAATTGCTTTTCCACTGAAGAGGAGTGGGAAGAGTCATGAAATTAGCAGAATGACTTTAGTATAGTAGTGAAGAGTTAGGCAAAAGATGTATTAGAAAGTTAGTGAAAAAATTAAGAATAGAAGCGCGTAGGAGAAGTTTAAGTGAGACCAAACATATATAGTATTCTGGTAGAAACTAAGGGTTTCTTTTTCAAACAATGAAAAAGAAGTGTAAGAGAGAGAGAGATTTAGAATGCTGACCTGGAGAAGACAAAATGTTAGATGGGTGCCATACTAAACCTTAAATTGTGTAGCAGTGTTGAGAGGGTGGGCAGATGTCTATACAAATTTATTTTGGAGGGTGTGTACACTTCCTGATATGATACTTCTCACTGATAGCCCCAGTTAGTGATTAGAAGAAGGTTACCCTAATTCATATCTTTCTGGATATAGCTTGTCATTCTAGTCCCAGTTTTGAGTGTGAATGAGAGGCTTTCATACAGCGGCTTTCTTTCCTGCTTAGCTATTGTGGTCCCTGGGTGTGCACACGGTGGCAGCTGTACCAAATTCTCTGTGAAGTTCCCATCCTGCCTTACCTTGGTATGTTGGTGGAAGCTGTTGTGTCTGCAGTGTGATATATTAACAGCAGGTTTCAGAAAAGAAGCAGGGGAAGGTAAACCTTTTCCATTCTTCAGCCTTGATTTACAGTGAAGTAACTGAAAGGTACACTTGAAGAATTGTACTAAACCAAGCTGTTCGTTGTAGGATTCTTGCAGTTTGGTAGGGCCTTTCCTTGTCAGTTTCAGATTTTCTTGGTTTTGCTTTGGGTTTTTTGGTTTTGATTTGTTTTTTGCCAAACACTCTTGCAGCATTCTGAGCTGTGTTACATGTACATGCACCTATTCCTATAGTATTGAGCACAAAAGTGATTTTTTTTTTCCTGCAAACAATTAATTTCCTTCCTCTCAGGCATTATTTCACTAATTTTTCTGACAGCCATGTAAAACCTATGTGTGCTGCAGAGCCCTGCCTAAGGTGGAATTTTTTGCCTAGTCCAGATAAATTATATATCTCTGCATATTGTCTTTTTATGGATTTTTTTTTTAGAGTAGCCTTAGAGGTGGATTAAGCTCAATTTATGTAATTGGACATTTATTGCTCTATGTGAATTTTTCTGTCAAACTTGACAGTAAAAAAGACAGACATGACAAAGCTACTGCTTTTCCTTCCCTCCTTTCTGTGCACAGATTTTTCTTTATACCACTCATGGATCTATTGATGCATGGTCCTATTGCATGACTTCCTGTGCTTGTGGTCATAACTTCTCCATGGCTTCAACTGCAGGCATGTGTCAGGCAGACAGGTTGTGTTCCAATTTGTGTGTTTTACTACGCTCATTAGCTGAGCAAGTAGACAGATCATAACAACATGCTGGACAACACAGTGTGCACATCTTTAGAAGATTTTGGTGGTAGTTGGCTTTTTCTTAGCAACTGTTCCCTCAGACAGGTGTCCCCTCTTAAGTAGGTGGACTGGGAAAGGATGTGATGGTGGATAATATGACAGTAATATAGCTTAAGCCTCTAGTACAAAGCGCACTACTACTGTGATTGCAGAAATAGATAATAAAGGGTCTAGATCTAAGTTGACTTCTCATTTCTAGTGAAACAAACTTATCTGTTGGAATGGGGTTGATTTGTTTTTAAATTGATTCCTGTTTACCTGGCTCTTACTAGACCTGTTTATAGAACAACCATGTAATACACGTCTCAAAAATCTCTTTACTGCACTAAAATAAAAGGACCCTATTTTAAAAATGGCTGATTTTTGGACCTTTGGTTATTTGTGTACTTTCTTTTGTTAACTCTCACTTGTATCACTTCAAATTAGTTCAAACCAGGCTGTTATTTTCTAGAAGGAAAATTGGCTATGACCATCTCCCAGTACCCTTAAAGCATTGCAGCAGGTAATGCTGTTATGACAGTAATGGAGCTTGCTGCCTTTTTGTAGACAATGGTGTTTAGAAAAAAAAATTCAGTGTATTTATTAATACAAAATACTCTAAAATTTAGTTCCAACTCACATTAAAATTGATTTCTGACCTGTGTCTTCTCTAAAGCGAAATTGATCACTGTTTATTTGTCTCTTACTAGGAGTCTTTTAAGAAGAGATTGTCAGTCTCTTGGGTAGGTGCTGGCATGTGTAACCACGAATATGCTAGAATTTAGCAGAAACTTGCAATGACTGTTGCACTCTCTTTTCCTTACTCCCCTTGAACCACTTCACTAGTACACAAACTGCCATCACATTGTGCTGCATTGAGAGCTATAACGAATAACTCTTGACTTTAAAGGACATTTCAGCTTGTAAATGAAAATACACCAGATATCTGGAATTCATCTGTTACTTGGGTTAAGCTCAAAATATCATAACAGTTTAACCTAAGGTTTTATTAGATCTGAATTGGGATGGATGTAGACAACTTACAGCCTCTAGGCACAGCTTTTCTTCCTTGTTTTTATGTTCCACTACATGTTACTCAGTCACAGTATGAAGAGGCAACATTTTCCCAAAGCAAAAGTTTACAGCTTGTTAGATACAGACTGATAGATATGGATTGTTTGCTTTGGAGGTTTTTTTTTTTAAGAGTTTAATTTCTTCAGTGAGAAAAATATATGCCTGAACGTGAGTTAAGATTGAATCATCACTCAAAACAAAATATATCAGAAATACACATCATAATTGCTTCCTTTTCATCACAATATTGTACCAGCTTGCCTTCTTTTTCCAGCCAACCTCCTCAGATCATCCAGAACCGCCAGAACATCTGAGATAATACACATTCAATTACAGTATTATAAACGTGAACCATCTGTGCTAAGCTTTCCAGTGTTTCATGAGAATGAAAATAGGAATATGAAAAATCCCAGATAGGTTGTTATAAGTCCCAACATGACATAAGTAAATTGAGTTAAGTCAGTCCCTAGTATGGCTAAATAGCCATCACAGATTTTACCACCTACAATTAAAACGAAAATTAGAAAGACTATGTCAGATATGCTGTGGACTCCACTGAGAGCAAAGGAAAGTAAATTGCTTCAGTGTGTTCAACAACTCGTGGTAATTTTATCAAAGCTTTGCTTTTCAAATGGAACCCAACTCAATCCACATTTAAGGAGTCTACAGGTAGGTTTTCTTTCTGTTAGTTTACTTTACAGTAATGGAAAGGATAATGAACACTCTTCACTATTAATACTTATTCACAGTACATGTTTTCTCTTTCATCATCCGCTTAACTTCAGTAGACCTCTGTTTATGTAAGTATAACCTATTCCTTATACTGTAGTGTCTGAAGTTCCTCTCACATTGATAGAAACAAAGCTGTGTGCAGAAAATGAAGAGCTGTGTACTCTGCAATTGGTGCTTTATCTTCATTAATAGCTTATAAAGAGGTCTACTTCTCAGAGCAGTTCTTGCCTGAGACCTTTATGAACATATATTTTGTGCTGGGTGTGCTATATTTGCTAAGCTAAAATAAATTTAGTACTATGCAAGCGTTAACATACTATGCTAATTTAAGTTTTTGTTTTGTTTTTTTTAATGTTCATTAGAATGATTTTTGCTTTTTGTGAAAAATAATAAACATCCTCCAGTCATGCAGCAGCATGGGGGGAAGGGGAGGAGAGCTGAATAGATGGAGAAGAATAATTTTCATTGCCTAGTCAGTTATTAGCCTAATGATATTCCCGATGACTTAAATAGAAATTCACTGTATACAAAATGTTAGCCAGAGATACAAAAGAATTTCTGTTCCATGTATACTGTGTTTATGTTAAAAAAAGAAAAAAAGGCAGGGAAAAAGTGGAGCAGGATGGCAGAAGGACAATCTGGGTAGTGAGCTGCTGGAAAGAGTGTTGTCCCATGAAAAAGAAGTTGTGGGTTTGTTTTTGTTCTTTCATCTTCCAGTCAGAAAATAAGTTCTTCTGTGATCCAAATTGGTGCTTGTTCACTTGGTATGTGATTTCATGTTAGCAAAGAGAGGATGATGAGGTGCCACAGCCAGTCGATTGATCCCTCTTTGTATGGATAAGAGAACTCTAGGTTTAGTTTGGAGCAGGATTGTCCAGCTCTGTCTGAGATGCAAGGTAATCAGTGGAAATTCCCTCTCTTCTCGCCCATTTCTTCAGCACAGCTCCTGAAGGAACTCTGTGGAGTACCAGAGCTCTTTGCCTTTGGTCACATTGCAGGGAAGGTGGCTGTCAACAGCTTCACACCACCCTGTGATATCCCTGTGAGTGGGAAAGATCCTTGTCCCAGGTTTTTGTTCTCAGACTCTCTGAAGGTAAGGCTTTCCTCCATCCCCATCTGTTATTTCAATCCCTGAAAAGAGACATAAGTGTGCAGGGTAGAGAGGTCTGTTTTGTGTCTCACCAAAGTCAAACTAGATCCATCTGACTGCCTCAAAAAGGTTACACTTTTGCAAATTAGCAGAGGCCTTCTGCTCCTTGGACACCAAACTTCATACAGAATTTAGTATTATTTGGTCCTACTGAGCATATTCTGTATGTGCTGACCATACAACCTGCTGTTAGGTTTACTCTTTATTTTTACTCCTCAGCTAAGTAGGAATTCATCATGAATAAAGACTTGAGAAACTGTGCTTGCATATATATATATACACATATGCATGTGTGTGTATGGATGTGCATATATATGGATATAGTTCTCTATATATACAGTTGTATAGTTCTTCTGTTTGTTCTCACTTAAAACTGCTGATCAGTAGTCACATCACAGAGGTCACACAGCAACATTTTGGCACAGTCTGCTTACTGGCTACTAATGAATTTGTATAAATTTTAATCTGCAGTATGAGGAAGATTTAATGAAAATGTGCTGCTTATACAGCAGCCTAATGGAGAAGTTTTACTCCCTAAGTTTGGTTTAAGATCCTTCTAGGATATTTAACGTATAGTCTGAAATTCAGTGCAAGTGCTATCTGCAGTCTATATTTTCTATTCCATTTTCCTAATGGCATATTTAAATGTCATTAAAATAAAAGAAGGCAGAAGGGAGCCTTTGTGTGGCTTGCTCTACACTTTTTTTTTTTAACAAGCTAATTTAGTCAATGGTAACTTCCTGAAAAAAAAATACTGGAATGTATGTAATAAGGGAAATGCACACATATGTAAGTAACCCTAAACTCTCTCCAACTATGTGGTGTAAAGTTCTCCATCAATTTCTAAAACGCATAAACTCATACTCTTAACTTCAAGAGTTTCCAGAGACACTTTCAAAGTTTCAATGTGCTTATGAACTAGCCATAAACATATATCTATATATCAGCCATCTACTCTTAGAATATGGTGACTAATTTCTAATGAATTATGTATTTGATAAATGTTTTATCTTTTGCCTTTTGAATTGATCAGGGATAGAATATAGAAGAACATCTATTTATTGTTTTTTAAAAATACTAATTAATAGGTTTTGCTAATAAACCCTTCTCTGAAAGAATGTTCCAACAGCTTACAGGTATTTGATGAGCTGGCATGGATGGTGCAAACAAAATATATGTTTAAAGATGCTTATATTATAAGAAATGCTTTTTAACTACTAGACATTTTGGAAAACATAAAACAAGAAAAAATAAATGCCTTTTTAAGTGGTGATTTATTTATTTTTTTAAGTGTAAGAGTGGGTTGGTTTTGTTGTTCTTGGTTTGTTGTTTTGGTTTTTTAGGGTTTTTTGTTTGGTTGTTTGTTTTAATTAGAAATAACAGCTTTTCATGGTGGGAGTGGGGAACCAGATTCTTTTAAATCCCTCTTTACAAATAGTGTGTGGGGAGGGGGGAGGTTGGTTGGTTGGTTTTTTGTTTTCTGTTTTGTTTTTTTTAATTCCTAAATGCTTGTTTCTGTTAACTCTATCAGGTCCCTCAGGAGGACTATCTTAAGTTCCTGAATCCAGTAACATATGTTCATGTAGATAGAGATACGGTACATCTTTTTCAAATGTGGATGATGATGTTCTTTAATGGAATAGAGATAGCCTGGGCTTATTTGTCAATTTTAATGTGTATAATTCAAAACTCACCTTTTATTTTCAGATATTTGTAGGTTTTTCTGTGTTGGAAGCTGCTAGTAGATGCAGTGGATTTTTCAATAATCAACCCCAATTACCACCCTGAGTCATTAATTTAACCTTAGGAGCTGTGCATCTGTTCATAGTTGACTATAAAGATTAAATCAAAGAAATCATCATATATATATCTATATATACAGATGTTTAAACCAAATAATCATACATAGGGATATGATTGCTGTGATAACACAGTCTGATGGTTTTCAAGGTCTGAACTTTGCATATGGCCATAATGACCAGTAGAACTATTAGAAATAACTCTTATTAATGCTTGTTATACAGAGTCTGTATACTTATATATTGTTTTGACTTTCATGTAATATTCCATTCATATTCTGAGAGCATATATGTTATTCTATGCTATAGTTTTGGCTCTTGCCTTCTCTCATTCATTCCTCTGTCTGCAGTTCATTTCAACTAACCAGTTTCTTTTTCATGTTAAACCTATTCTAAACCATGTTATATCCAATTCTGCCTTGTGAACAACTGTAGCCAAATTCTAGCTGGAGCCTCAGATGTTATTGTGTAAGTAAAAGTAATATACTACCGAAATGTCTACCATTTACTTGTGTCTTTCTCATGTCTTCAGACTAAAATAACAGTTATTTTACCTCTGACATTCACTTCCCTTTTTCTGTATTTTTACTGTTTCATTCATTTATGTTTAATAGTGGTGTAGCAGATACGCATGTTGAGGCCATGCCTATGCAGCACAGCAGATACTCATGTTAACTTTGAATGACGCTTGATTTCTCAGAAGCCTTAAATTTACTTTGTCCTCAGGCAGAAATGATAGAGGTGATGAAAATGTGATACCTCAGTGTTTAGATTTCAAAACGCTCAGTTTGAAAACTTTCTTGAACCTGTCTTACAGCAGACAAGAAGGGGGCTCTGAAAAAGTGTCTTCTCCATGTCAACTTGTAGTTCTGTAGGAGCTAAGTGAGTTATTTGGCACAGTAACCTTGAGTTACTAATAAGATTTTATTGACAACTTCAGGCCTTTGCCAAATCTCACTTTATTTTTACACAACTTCTGGCTGTCCTTGTTAGGATACATTAGTGTCAAACTGAGGAATGCTGATTAGGGAAGACAAGTCATGTACCATAGGCAGGCTTGCTATCACAGTTCCATTTAAATGAGGGCATAATGCATTTTGGCTCTGTAGAGAAGATATAATTTTAGATGCCTTCTCTCTTCCTTCCCTTCTCCCCCACTTCTTTGATAAGCAGTAATTTGGTGAAAATTAAATGTCTGCCAAGGTTGAAAATAAGTAACTCTGCACAACTAGGCTTGGACTCAAAGCAGGATAGCAAAGAGAAATAGACTTCTTTTGGAAATGTGCAGTGACTGAAGCTCACACCTCTGTGAATAATTCTTAAAGGAGACGGAATACAAGCTTGTACCTGAACAAAAGCCTTATGCTGAAGGTCAGGAGAAATATACCTGGAACATTTTCTCCATGGAAGAGTCTACAAGTTATCTGACCTCAGATTTTACTCAGGGCTCAGTATTATTTTTGCATATCGCTATGATTGTTCTACAAAGGTTATCTGTTGTGTGTTTGTATGTTCATATAGATGTAGGTACACATATACACATATGTAGGTTTGTTTGCCAGTGCCCCGAATCACAGGATAGAAATATGTTAGAGCTGAAAGAAACTGGACACATTGATCCAGGTGTGGCCTCGCCAGTGCTGAGCAACTGAAAAAATAATCTGCTGATTTTCTTACTTCTGAAGAATCAAAAGATATCGGAAATATATGAAGTTTAAACCCTTACTCAGACACGACAGAACTCAAGGATAAAACTTTCAAGAGGTTTGTTTCAGTTTCACTTTCCTTTTCATGAAGAGAAAGTATATAATTTCAATACAATTACAAGAAGCCAATACAAATTGTTCAAAACACAAGAAATTTTCATGTGGTTTTAAAACAAAAGTAGAGATGAAATAGACATCAAAAAAAATTCTACATGTCTGCTTTTGAAAATGCAAAATTTTAGTGTTAAAGGAACTATTGTAACGTTTGTCAGAAAATTGAATGGGGGAACAAGAGAACAAGAGAATATTGCACTAACCCAAGGGCAAAGTGAATAGTCACCTTCCAAGTTAGTCTGTGCCATTGACATCTCAGTGCTGAGCTTCTCAGAATAATTCGGGTATAGCTTTTCAGAATTATCTCAGTTGTCGATGGGATGACTTCCTGCACCATGTTTCTGCAGATAATACAGAAAACTGAAGAAAACTACTTCATGGCTTTAGTCCTGCTACCGTCTGCTTTGATTTTGACAGAGGTGAGTTGTAAATGTATTTGCTACTCATGCAATTTCTTTGTTAAGTGCCAAAATATGAAAACATCTCCTACTTTGCTGACTTCATATTTAGAACTCCAAAGTGGCCCCTCTCTACAGGTTGAAATATAAATTACAAACTGGCTGTGAATTATATCTGTCAGTATTCATTGGCATGAATCAACAAAAATAAGTTTGGGCTTTTCCTGGCAGAATTCAAATTTCCTTTTTGTTAAAAAAGAGATCTAAATTAAATAAGGATTTTTGTCTTACTTCTTATGCTTATGGTGGTAATTTCAAACTTGTTGATTTAATTCATTAGTTAGAGTTCAATAGAATAGATTTCAAGAATAACTTCCTATTGTCCTATGCCTCTACTCTATCAGTGCACAGAGACTTGGTAAGCTGTATCACAGAGCCCCATTGTATTAGATACTGTTTACACATGCCTAAAAAAAATAATAAAAATATAAAGAAAAAGCCCCACTTATTAAAAGTTCCAGTTTTCACAAGAAGAAATCGTGCATTTTTTTATATGTCTCCATCCATTATTATTCATTGGGATTCAAATTCAAAAAATCTGTGAACTGACTTTTTAAATTTTGAATTGCACAATGGTTTTAGATGACAAGGAATTAATCCCTTTCTTTATCCTTAAGGAATTATTTCCTAAAATCCTGATACTTGTGAGGTGTGGTAACCCAGTAGCAATTTTATTAGAAGCTGTGGTAATTCCACAGTGCAAGGTAAAAGGAACTATTGCTATATCGTCATAAATATATATAGTTAACCTATGACATTACAGTAAATACAGTTCTTCAGATCTGGCATTAAAGAGTGAGTTTGTCTCTGTTGTTGCTTTTCTGATAATTTTCTTCTTAAAAGTCTAAGTTGTGCAAATTTCTGCTTAAGTAACTTCTTCAAAAAGTAGCTCTCATTTTCAAATAGCATCTTCAGTCATTTTTTCTTTTTTTTTTTTTTTTTTTGTAAGGTACAAATGGAAAAAATATGATCTTGGTTCCTGCAGGTCGTATGCTAAAATATGACTAAGAATATTCTTGTACCTTTTCTTAAGCTGTAATGTTTCTATTTTGCCAACTAAATAGATAATTAATAGAATGTCATATATAAACCTTTTGGAAACTGGAGTTTACATGCAATGGTGTCAGTCATATATTTTGGTCTGATGTCCAGCAGGATTTGAGCACTCATACTAACAAACAAAGCCAGGAGGTATGGATGCCCAGAAGCCTGTTGATCAGTCCTTGCCCCCATAAGTAAATCTAAAATAAAGGTATTTCAAGTGAGAAAGCATTTTATAACATTTATCATCACAACTGTGATAAATACTGAGTGAATTGTAATTTTCTCCCCCTACACACCACTTTAATTAAAAAGAGGTATTTGTAGAGTGCTGCAATTCTTCAAAGTTTTGATAACTTTGAGCTGACTTTCATCTCTGTTCAAGTAAGTTCATCATGGTAATAACATTTTATAGTCCTTCCAAGTTTTCATTTTCACCTGTTTTATGAACACCTTCATAATAACCTAAAGGTCTCCTCTTCTAGGCCAAAATGCTAATCAAATAACTCTTCTATTACTGCTAAAAGTGTAGAACCTTTTTAACTGAAAGCTTCTTTAACTGAAGCTTCTGTGTATATGTATAACAAATTTCCTGGTAAGACAGTCTGGGAAAAAAAAGGTTAAAAGAGTTTTCAAATCTTTCTACTAGCTTGTTAATATGATATTTCAAAGAATATGAAGTCCATGTGACAATGCAAGTAGCATGTGCTTTTGCTCCTTTCTATTCTGCACAGTTCTAAAATAACAAATTTTAAATCAAATATATATTTAAGAGTTTAAATAAGAAATTGCAGTTCCCATTAGGGTTACTGTTTTGACAGGCAGGATCTAACGATTAAACACGTTGCTGAATTAGAGTCTTAAGCATCTGCCTAATTTAAGCAGTAAATCCTATTGAAGCAAATGAGTCTTATCCTGATTAAGTCTCTTACTGAACTGGGTGAAAGCGAGAGACTGATAATCCTGAATAACCTTAAAGTCTGGCAAGCAGGCAGTGAAATGAGTTCAGACAGTGAAATATGAATTATAGTTCCCCAGCTAGCCATGTCTAGGAGCACAAATTTCAAATGGTGGCAATCTCTTTACTGAGCAGATGAATCGTGCTGCAGAACAGCTGGAGAATAAATCGATTAAAGGAGGTGGATACGTGTAATCCAAAAGAGCAACCTGTAAATGCTGCTGGGGCAGGCACGGGGCTGTGGTGGGTCCCAGGGGATTCTGGGCTGCCCTTGGGCTGAGCAGGGCTGAGCTGGGTTCCCAGAGTGCCCATTATCCAGCCTGTCTGAGCTGCAACTCTGGGAATGCTACTGGTCAAGACACTGGCAGCCTAAGGGATTTGGTGGGGCTATGGGGAAGTTTCCACCCTTTCCCAGGGACCAGAGAGAAGGGAGTGGGCCATAGTATGCAAATGAAAGCAAAGAAATATGAACTGGCACTGACAAGGAAAGGAACGCACAATGAGCATCGCACCCCTCCCAGAGAGAGCTGGGGACACTGATGAGTGGGATTCCCCACCTTTCTGATTGGGGAACACCATCAGACCCAGACAGGTGTTGGATGGAAACACAACATAGAAAGGAAGGGGTAGAAAGATACTTTTCAACATAGTCATAGGACCTGGGGGAATGGCCTGAAGTTGTGTCAGAGGAGGTTCAGGTTGGATATTAGAAAAAAGCTCTTCACTCAAAGGGTGGTTTTGTACTGCAACAGGGCAGTGGTTGCAGCAGCAAGCCTGACAGAGCTCAAGAGTTTGAATGATACTCTCTGGCATGTGGTGTGACTCTTGGGAGCTGCCCTGTGATGGCTCAGGAGTTGGACTTTGATGATCCTTGTGAGTGGCTTCCAACTCAACATATCCTGTGATTCTGTGGTAAATATACATGTAACAATTTTAATCATTGTAAATTTTCCGTATTAGATGATTTAGACCAATAGAATGCAAAACATTACCTAGACTGATAATAAATTCTCAGTTCCATATATATGGTGCGCTCATTTTTAAGTGTGAGATTTTAAGTGTGACATGAGATTTTAAGTGTGGCATTTCCTCCCAGCAGGAGTTGATGATGCAAATTTTATTTTTTGCAGTCACATCTGAAAGGCACCTTATTCCCCACTCATGAGGAAAGTGGGGAAAAAACTTTGCAAACTCAGTTTAAAGAAGTTAAAACTGGGAATGTTGTCCCTTTACCTGATATTTTTGTCTTTTTGGTATTTAGGGTGTTGGTTTTTTTGTTTTGTTTTTAGTTTGCTAAGGAAGACTACATTTCAGCTGAAGTCTGTCAGTTCCTAACTAACATCTGGAATAACAATTTCCATTGATGTTTTATTGTCTGTTTGGAATTCCTAGGCAACTTAAGATGCAATTATAAGATACAGGGGTTTGGCAGCTATTGCTCTTGTTCTTCTGTTATCAGAATGACACTGGCTGCTGCAGTGTTGGCTATTTTTTTGTTTGGTTTCATGTAGTTTTGGGAGCGTTGATTTTTTGTTGTTGTTGTTTGTTTTAGCGTAGGGGTTTGTTTGTGTTTTTGTTTGGTTGTTTTTGTGTTTTGGGTGGGTTTTATTTGTTTGTTTGGTTTGGGTTTTGGGGGGTTTTTTGTTTGTTTCTTTCTTAAATAATGAAACCACAACTGGTGGATATGGTTTTGCTCATATTTGTAAAGTATCTGTGGATACTGTTCAGAGACCAATTTCATTGAAATGATCTTGTTTGAGAGTTTTCAACACTTTTATATGCTTCCCCCCAACACAGGAAAGAGTGTCTTTTGGTAATGGAGATTATTTAACCAAAATCTTTTTAATGATCTACTCCATAGATCATAGTTCAGCCCCAGAAGGAGCTGGAGTGTTAGGACCTTTCTGTGATAAAAAGCAAAAAGAACTGTGCTTTTTTTTTTTTTTTTTACTTTCTATTAATTTTTCCTTCTGTAATCTGGAGTATATGGAAATTTCTGAAAACTTTTTAAAAATGTCCCTTAATATTTCTTTTATTCTGTCAACAGAAGCAAAGGTCTGATCATCAGGACTCATTTGTTTTGGAAGAGATCACCTGCTATCCAATTTTCCTGCCTCAGTGTGTGATGCTTAATTGCACATCTGGAAGAACAGCATGTCCCTTTTCCCAGGTTTAGGTTGAGAACTCTTATCTTGCTCCCAACAGAAAACTTGAGTTTCAAGTGTGTATATGTGTGCATGAGTTCTCTTCCATTCCCCTGATAACTGATTGTTCCTGTGTTCTAGTTTTAATTAATTCCATGCTTCCCATCAGGCAAGTTGAAGAGTAGGCCTGTTCCTATTTAAAGTTCTATATGGGTATTAAGAGACAGAAAGAAAAACCCTGGTTTCAACTGTTGAGGGAGAGTTATGGAGGAATACCATGGTAAAAACTTGCGTGTGCTGTCAATAAGGCTCATGGGGTAAAAGAAATATCCAAACTATTCAGATCTGCAAGTTCTTTTAATAAGCTTGATTTGGAATTTTATCATGGCCTAATACTTTAACATTTCATTTTATATATGGTACTAGATTGTAGAGCTGGTTTAGCATTTGTTTTATTTTTGGAATGATGGAGTACACCTGGGTGGTGGGAGAGAAATACTGGTTCAAAATTACAGAATATGTTTGGTTTTTTTTCCTGTTGCAATTGCATAATTCAAGAGGCTCAAGATTAACTGAATTTAGGTAAAATAAAACCAAAGATACCATCAGCTTCTCAGGTCAGAGGCAAACATATCAATTCAGTAGTGTGCCTTTCTTCAAAAAATGAAATTGAGATGTGTTGATATTCTTGTGTCCCACCTCGTAACTTATTCTGTGGGAAAAAGAAAACAAAACTTTCTGAACTACGCTCTTATTGGAGGCTTGCACTTTGTTGGCTCACACTGCCCTTGTTTTCTTCTACTATGAAATCAGATACTGTTTCCTAATTATGACTGACAGTGAACAGCTGAGCTACTACAGGCTTTTTCTCTTGTTGGATTTAGTAAACAAGGTACTCCATGATCGCAGCAGATGTGTCTGATTTGAGTTTTTTACCTCTTTCCATGGAGCAAATGCTAGGGATGATCAAAACCTGGAAACAAGCCCGCATACACCAGGAGCAATGCATTAGCCTGACCAGCAGCCCTAGGAATTCAGCCATTAATCCCAGCAGGTTAATTTTCTGATCAACCATGCTGATCACATAGTCCTTTTTTGTTGTTGTTGTTTGTTTGTTTGGGTTTTTTTAAATTTTTTTCTTTTTTCTTAATAGCATAGTCTAGCATTCTCTCTCCTGGCCTGCTGCTCTCCCCTCTCCAGAAATTTCTTAATTTCTTCATTCCCTCACTCCCAAAGGAATTGTTTTCTTTTTCAGGGACATGGGCAGTGGGGTTGAGAACTCCTCGAGGTAGAGAATGACACCAAGTAAAGTGGCATGGTGGATGCTCTAGAAGGAAGGGATTCCATCCAGAGGACTTTAACAAGCTTGAGAATTGGGCCCAGGTGAACTCCACGAGATCCAATAAGGTCAAGTGCAATGTCGTGCGGGTGAGTTGGGGTGATGCCCAAATGGAGACTAGGAAATGGATGTATTGAGAGCAGCCCTTTGGAGAAGGACTTGGCTACACTGGTGGAACTAAGATCTGGTCCCATAACCCCACAGGTGGTGCTGGCAGGGGTGGAGATGTGTTCCATAAGACTCGCAATGATTATGGCTGCCATTGAATGACTGTACAGAGTGATCTTCAGCAGAGACACTAAAGGCTTTTTCCTCCTAGCAGAGCCTTCAGGAAGTGTGACAATATATATGTCTCAGTATCCACTGATTACAAATTAATAGACAAAGTAAGCATACTAAGTTCTGGCAAGGCAAATCCTGTATGTTAAGTAGCACAAAGAAACAGCTGCAGGGTTTTGGCTTTGTTGCAAGCTCACACTGATTGCAGAAAGTTCACTGCTGATCTTCTGCTGGGATATATGGAAGAGGAGACTCAATTACAAAATGTGATAAGTACTGTTTTGCACTAAGTTTCCATTTGTTTATTAACATTTGACTGGATAAAATTAAAAAACTTGTTCCAGGTTATTGTTCTTAAGAATATAACAGCCATTCCCCAATTTGGTGTGCTTCTAGAGGAGTGATAAATACAATACAAAAGCTCATGTGGGACATGCTGCTATATTTACAACACTGTATAAAGATATCTGTGCTCATTTGAATATTTCTTCCAATTTAGATTCTTTTTTGCTTCTCCCTATGATTCTGTGATCTGAGCAGTGGGTTTGGGGTTTTCTGAGGGGAATTTTTTGATTTTTTTTTGGTTTGATTTTTTGTTTGGTTGTTGGGGTTTTTTTTTAAGATGTTGGTTTTGATTTTGGGGTTTTTTTGTTTGGTTGGTTTTTAATTATTTTTTTCCTGATCATCAGACTTTGAATCATCAGATTTTCTATTTAATAGTTACTTGTCTCCTTGAAGAATTTTGAGATACATCATTTCTGTCACATTCACAAACTTCTGTTGCTCCTTGGTGGGTATGTACTGGGCAAAATTAAAGTGTATTAGTCCTTCAAGGTGGAAGAATATAGGAAACATAACTTTTTTTCTCCATGAATATCAAAATGTGCTTTGGTCCTCTTCCATTTTGTGTGTTCCCTGTTGGCTTCTTAGTATTACTGCGGGCAACTTTGTGACACGCTCAGAGCTCCATTCAGCCTGGCCTTCAACACTTCCTGGGATGGGGCAGCCACAGGTTCTGTGGGTAACCTGTGCCAGTGCCTCACCACCCTCACAGTAGAGGATTTTTTCCTATTATCTAATCTAAACCCTCTGTCTCAGTTTGAAGCCATTCCCCCTTGTCCTGTCCCTCCATGCCCTTGTGAATAGTCTCTGCATCTTTCCTGTAGTGTCCCTTCAGGTACTGGAAGGCCACAATTAGGTCGGCCCAAAGCCTTCTCTTTTCCAGGCTGAACAATCCCAATTCTCTCAGCCTTTTCTCACAGCAGAGGTGCTCCATCCCTCTGATCACCTTGGTGGCCTCCTTTGGACTTGATCCAACATGTCCATGTCCTTCCTGTGCTGGGACCCCAGAGCTGGAGGCAGCACTGCAGGTGGGGTCTCACCAGAGCAGAGAAGAGGGGCAGAATCCTCTCCCTGCCCTGCTGCGCACACTGCTTTGGATGCAGCCCAGGACACAAGTGGTTTTCTGGGGTGCAAGATGTGAGGGAGATGAAATAGCTGCCTGACCTAGTGTGCAGCTGTAGCATGCTCTTCAGCCATGCAGCCCCTATATTATTGATATTTTTTGCCCTCCAACCAGAAGGTTAATTTGGGAAGGATTAACTACTTTCATCAAGCTTTAAAAAAAACACCATTCTGAAGAAGCTGAGGTTTGAGATGGAAATATATTTTCCCACTGACATTATTAGACTACTGAGGATAAATACTGACCTAATTAGTGCTGTGAGGCTTTCCAATACATATTTCTCAGAAAGGGACAGGTAGTGCTAACCCTTTTAGGCAACGAGCGGATGGTATGTGGCATGTATTTTAAAATGCTTCCTTCTTTCCTCTTGAACTTGTTTGAGTCCATCCAGATATGGCAGGAGTTAAATTAATTCAGGAATTACTACATTTTAGAAAGTAACGGGGGATGTGGTTGGGAAGTATCATATCATTGGAAGAAATCAATATGTTCTTATTTCTTCCTTTATTGTTCTGTCTGATGTTGAAGCTAAAGGAGAAGTAAAATAGTAAAGGAGAAGTAAAATAGTAAAGGAGAAGTAAAATAGTGTTCGAGTGGCTCTTTGGCACGGTCATCTGGATAAAAGGGGAAGATATAAATAGCAACTCACAGAGCTGCCTAAGTGAAGGGAAGGTATAGATGTTTTTTTTCTTTGCCATGCTCATGAGCTGTGCATATGTGCAAATGCTATCTTGTCTCACATGTGTGGGTTTTGGAAATTGTGTCCGTAGATGTGGTTACCATGAACAAAAAACGTCACCGTAGGTGCTGTCTCAGGTCTTCCTCTGAGAGGTTTGAGGTTTGATGTAGTTATCACCAGCTAGAAAATTCTCAGGGAAAAAAAATAAAAAAAACCCACAACCACAAAACCCACAAAACAACAACAACAAAAAAAAAAAAAAAACACAAGCCAACAAAAACCTAACCAAACCTATTATAATTTTAAAGTATGTAGGGAACTGAAAAGTTCCTTTTGTTTCTTTTTTTTAAATTTTCCTTTGTCTTTCAGTGAATGGATAGTTACTGTGTTCTTGGATATTTTGCTTGTATGAAGTATTTTGCGGAGACACTTAGAGACACTGTCATCTGAGTGGATGTGTAGGTTTTAAAGATTGGACTTACTGATAGCATTATCCAAAGAGATTAGCAAGTTTATTTGCTCAAACCTGGTTTTAATGAATTCTCTTTGCCCAATTCTTGTTCTAATTCCACATGCCAAGACAGGGACAGGGACACAGACACAGACACACACTTGCATATATGTTGTGCCTGTCTGCAATTGCCCAACCTTAACCCAGTATGGAAGGACTTAAGGCTGAGTTGGCAATACTGTGAAGGACTGAGGGAAGCACTGATATGAACCCATGGGAACAGTCTTGATTAGTTTTGCAGTGTACAAATGCCTTGATTTTTTAGTATTTGCTAGTGCAGGTAGCCAATCTACTTTGTAGATAGTGTTTTGTATATTTCTTATGACATCTGTGTCATTGTGTGGTCATTTTGCCTAAAGAGAGGATGAGAAGAGAGCTAGAAACAATATTTTCTTACTCTTGACCATTTCTGTTGGGCTTCTTACAAAAATCACTTTATTTTTTATTTTTATTCCAACATTGTGACTTCCATTAGTCATGGGTGCAGTGATGAATAAGTTTAAAAATGAATCAATTTTACAAATCCATGACATGTAATGAAAGGAGCTTCTTGTGCTGTACGTGTAACAAAAATTGATGTTGGGAATATAATTCTATGGAAATTAATCATTCAGGGAATGTTGTAAAGGATGAAGATCTTTCTAGAACTTTCAAATGTAATATTGAAGGCCAAAGGAAGTTGAAGGATGGTGAAAATGTACCATTTTTTAAGAGAATATGAACTAGGTCTTCTTTTCAGGCATGTGTGAAAAGGACTAAATAGAAACCACAGATAAAATACAAAGGTTGACATAAAAATGCCTGACAGTAAAACTACTTGATAGTAAAAATTTCCTTCTGAAATAATAGGTTAAAATAATTTTCAGGAAAATTAATGCTTTCTCACATATTTTAGAGGGTTTTCTCTTTTGGAGACAAAATAAAGGTTTTTATAATTCCTCTATTTTGTGAGGGAAAATTCCTCTACCTTCACAATTGTGTGCTGCAATATGAGATACTGGTCTAGCACATACTAATATAATAAAAGCTTAACACAATGGTGATGCCTCTCGTGTTTGTCAAGCCTTTGGCTGAAAAATAGAATTGTATTATGGAGAAAAAAATGTTTGTTGATGAGTTTTGTGAGGAAGGGGGGCAAATTATTAAAAAGATGAAAATAGAAGAATAGAACTAACACTTGGTGTGTGTTCGTGTATGTATTCTCTGTCTCAAAGAATAAAAGTACAGTGAGAAAAGCTGGGGAGGGGTGAAGAGGTTGATATATGAAAAGGAAAGAAAGCATTAAATTTCATGACTCCCTCACTTATTGTCTGTTAGAAATGCTTCAAGCAAAGAGTGACTGTCTTTAAAGGAAATTTTAGCTTCTTTTGGCAGGGAATTTTTGTAAAGAAGCTTCTCATTTTCCCTGTGGAAACATATCTGAGTTTAATCACTCCAGTAAGCAATTGGCTTCTTTTATGGGCTTTAATTCAGTATGCTTTATGGATCCAAAACTTTCTTCCTCATGTGAGTTTTGGCTGGATGATGCAAGAGGAATTAGGTCCTAAAATACAATGATACTCAGTTTAAGGTGATTCTAAATCATACAATAAAAGCATTTAGAGGTTCATGCTCTCCATAGCACGCATATGTAATTCCTGCAGATATTAATGGAAGTTCTTACCATTACTTTCAAGGTCAGGGTTGTATTAAATGCTGAATCATAACCCTCAGAATGTCTTTGAACTTCAGTGGTATCTCTATGACAAGTCAGACAGTTGCTGGTAGCTTTTTACCTGCGAAGGACAAAGTGTCAATTACAAGGGTCAGTTTGTTGAATTAGGTTGTGTGTAGATTTTTCTCTAAGGCAGCAACCCTTCAGTCATTGCTGTGTATAAGAAAATGAGAAAAATTTATGACCATTTTCAGGGATATCCCTTATTTATGAGATTGTTGGAGCTTCTAGGCAGCCTGTCCTTACGTAAGATAAACTGCTTTTGTAGACCTTTCTGATACCAGGTGAATCTGCCTCATAAATTCTAGGAATGAATTCAGTGCTCAGCTGAAAATTTGATGGTTATAAAGATTATGCTTGTGAAGAGCAAAAGAAAGTCCAGGAGCTGCTGTATTGAAAGCATTTATGACTTTTATCATGTGTTTTAGGGGAGAAACACCCAGAGTTGTCAAGAACAGTGCTCTCAATCAAAATCATAAAGCATTTATCCCAGGTTACTGGGATAACAAAGAAATAGGGGATATCTGCAGTTGCTTACATTTACTTAGAACTTATTTATGCTCCCTAATTATGTTTCCAAAATTTATTGCTTGCTGTTGACTGACATTACCTATTATACCCATACTGCTGAAGACGACTTTTATTAGTAACAAAAAACTATTGTACATTGTGTTGTTTCCCTTGGGCTCCTGAGACTAATACCACATTTCATAATATAATGCAGAGAACACACTTATGCAGTCAAAGCACTTTGGTTAGAGGCACAGAATGAAAAGCAGAGTCATTTTGGGTGGCAATGCTTCAATCTAACACTGATGTTTCTGAAAAAAACATGTGTCCCCATTCACTCAGTTGTCCAGTAAAAGTAAATCCTAACAAAATGAAAACTGCATTTTGTAATTTATTTCCATGTTTTTTATTGAACTTCAGCAGTTTAAGTAAAGAAATAAGCTTATTTCCGCAATAAAATGAGTGTCTCCCAGTAGCCAATTAGGAAACCTAGGCACAACACTGATTAGTTGTATGTATAATTCATCTTAACACAGTACTTGGTCTGGAAGGCAAACATGTAGCATTAAAGATAATTTTTCAGTATCTAGTATATTTTGAAAAGGAATAAAGGCATTTTATATGCCATTGCCAAAAATAACCAATAATGTGTAATTATGAACAAAGCAGTTGAAAAAAATAATAAAATTCTTAAACCCCATCCCATCTCCCTGCCTTCTGACACTATAGCATCTTCACAGTAGCTGTTAAAAGGATTCCAAAGAAAAGTGTAGGCATAGAGTGGAATGAAGGCAAAAATGTTTAACTTCTCGGGAAGTATCTAATTGTATATGCTTCTGGTGAAGAGTCTGCTGCTGGAGACTGGACAGATAGTATCACCATTGAAGTTATTGGGAAGTTTGTGTAAGAACAAGAGAAATCTGGATCTTGATTTTTAAATCCTGTCTCCTGGAGTTAAGCCACTGCCATCAATGGCAGCAGAAAGTGGCACTGTACCCTGAGGAACATTCTTAATTCAGCCTAGTTATTGGAAGTTGGTAATATTTCACACTTCAGCTCAGATCTATAATCAAGTACAAGAGTAGGAAACATGTCAGCTTGCACTTCCCTGCTACCCCCAGGAGAGCCTGAATGTGTTTCTGATTTTGTGTAGACCAGGGGGGGATTACTTCCATTAACAGTTTCAAATGGTGGGAGGCAAGTCTAGCCTTTGCATTCCCTTACAGAATAGTTAAGCATGTTTTGAATATCCCAGCTACATTTACATTCAGTAAAGATGTCACAGATAAGATTAGTCAGTATTGGACAAGGGCCAGAAACATTACAGATTCTGTGCAAATGTGTAGAATGTGCTTTCACATGTTTAAACACTTACTCTGTATGTCAGAGTCAGCTGCTTGCATAGCTTTTGTGCTGGGCACATATTCTATAGCCTTAACTATATATAGGAATTCTAGCAAATGAAATGTTCTGTGGTTCTGCCTCTGTACTGGGGCTGTTGACTCCTGACAATGCTGAGTCACCAAAACTTTCTTCTGAACAGGATAAATGCAGATGGGGCAGGATAAATTAAATGATACAGTGCTTTAAGTGTCAGCTGGAGAAAGCATTGCTTAAACCTTTTGGTTTGTAATGTTATTGTGACAGTCTGGAGGAAGTATTAACATACCAAATCTTTGTATTAGGGGGTTTGTGTACCTGTGTCATACTGCAAACTGTATTTTGAGTGTGCATTTTGTTTTCTGTCACGTCTAGCTTCTGTTTTCATACTGAACTCACAGGAGGTATCAGAACAAAATCTTATACCTGGCATGGTGCTAAGGATAAGGGATAGACTAATTTTAACTGTCTGTTCAAATGAAATATGCTTTGGAGAAAAGAAGGGGTATTGCTCTTCCTAGTTCCTGCATAGGGTGAGAGTTCAGGCCTGAATTTGAAAATCAGAGTAAACAAAGAGTGTATCACCTGGCAGGAAGCTGTGATCTCTCTAATATAAAGAATTTTGGATCAGCTTTGACAGGACAACTGGAAAGATTTACAATCAGTTTTTAATAGGAAAGTGAAGATGTGCTCAGGTGTATATGCCTTTTATCTTTACCTTACTTTGATTAGTGCAGTTAATAGTTACACTGGACATTACTGACAGACTTCTATTTTTGCTAGTGGCCAGAATTCATTGCATAAATCACTGGAGAGCTACTGCTGAGACTTTTGTATCTTGGGACACTTCCCATTCAATATTGACAGTGCTGTTATGTGTTGATCTTTCCTTTTGGTACCCTTTTACTACTCTTCATCGCTGTAACCATAGAGGTTGCTTAAATTCCCTTGTAGGAGAGAGATCTAGTGTTTGTAGAGTGGATTTTGCCCAGGGTCAAGGACTCTGACTTACATGACTAACTTTGGAAGGATGATCAGAATTACTATGTGAACGGTGACACATTTGTAGTTTTGCAAGTCTTCTGACCTGAAGGTGTTTGGGGATTTGCGGCAGATTTCTTGTTTGCTTTCGTTGATGCATACCTCTAAAATCTTTCCAAGAGGCAACTTTGGACAATTAAGTGCCTGATCATCAAAGGTGTTTAGATCTTGGTGACCCTGTGGATCTTTGAAAAGTGAGAGCCCGTGTATAGGAACGCACCTGAGAATCAGACAACAGAGATGTAGTAGCTTGTTGAGACTGGGTTTCTCAGTAGAGGAGAGACATGGATCTCCTAAAGTGGGTCCAGTGGAAGGCTATGAAGATGATTAAGGAACTGGAGCATCTCTTTTAAGAAGAAAGAGTGAGGGAGCTGGACCTGTATGGCCTTAAGAAGAGGTGACTTGGAAGTGACTTTATCTAAGTATTAGGAGGGAAAGCCTTACAGGATGGACCAAGCTCTGTTCAGTGGTGCTGAGCAATAGGACAAGAGGTAACGAACACAAACTGATGCCTGGAAAGTTCCACCTTAATTTGAGGAATAAAGTTTTTACTGTGCATGTGACCACACTCTGGAACATCCATTTGGATGTAACCCTTTGCAGTGCAAAGGTGGCCCTGCTTGAGCAGGGAGGTTGGACCAGACGACCCACTGTGGTCCCTTCCAAGCTGACCCATTCTATGAGTTTGATGGAAACTAATCACACACATCTCTGATGGAACTGTAGTAACTCTGGTACTTTCATCATAAATATATTTGCAAGTATTCTGTTGTGGTTTTGGAGGAGAGAAATCATTGTGCTCTGACAGATTTTGATGCTTGTCTTTTTAAAATAAATGTCAGTCTGAAAATACTTCCTCAATGTTCAGGGAAGTGCAACAGCATGCTAAAGTGAAACTGTAGGAAAGAATTTTTGAAACAAATCACTGAATGCCCCAAGTTTTCTGTTTATGGAAATCCTGGGGAAATGGGACACAATCATCAAATGAACTAAATTATCCAGTCCTTTGATATACCTGGAAGAAAACATGGAAGAAACCGAAATTATTCTGGTTGTTTCAGTTCCCTGTCATTGTTCCCTTTTATGGACATGATGAGTTCAAAAACTCTCTGGTTGTTATGCAAGGGAGCTGGGGAAATGTCTGTCAAGGGACATGTTGCTGAACAACAGAAGCAGTCTGACTAATGAAGGATTGAAATGCAAAATCCTGACAGTTGCAGAATGACCTTTGATTGGAGGTCTGACATAACCTTTAAATGACAAAATTGGCTATGTTTTTATAAAATAACATAGTTCTTATGTCATTTTCCTTGCCAGTGACTGTTTCTGCCATGTTTAGTTTAAGATATGCTTGTAGTGATGTGATTGTGGGCTCTAAGTTTTGCTTTTCAATTTAATCCCTGTCAACTTTTATGCTGCCTGCTGATCCACAAGCAGGCTCTGAGCTTCCTGGTTCTTCTAATGAGGAAACTCAAGCAGATTAGCATACCTGGATCACTAGCAAGACTCTGAAGGATCCAGCCAGACTTTGTTTTCCCTGACTTTGCATGCCTTCCACCCTGCCCTCCAAAGGAGGATATATCCTCTTTTTAATTTCCCATTTGAAAAATTTATTTGTGGATGTAGCTAAGAAGTCATCTAATTTCTTGTGCTGCTAATGCATCTTGAAGTGTTCAAAGAGGAGCTGTAGCAGTGAGAAAAACCCACCTCTGTCTTCCATCTGACTAGGGTGTGTGCAACTTCACTGCTGACTGGTTTTAACATAATAGGCAAATAGTGTAAATTTTGAAATGGGGAAAGAATTCCACAGAACAGTCTTTACAGGCTGTGGCTGGTCTTTTAGGTCATCATACCAAATGTACCCATGCGTAAGGAGCTTCAGGGTCTGTTTTAAACATGTTTAAGAACCAAGAGTGTTTTATACAGTGTGGTTGGTTTAGTGTTCTTGGTTGTTCTTGGCCTTCCCTGGTAACAAGGTCATAGCTAGGGAAATATTCCATCCCATTCCCTTATGTAATCAGGTGTATGTAAGATGAGGAGGGGAGGTTCTTCTCTCTCTTTCTTTCAGGTGCGTAGAAGACAGAGGTCTCAGCGTGTTGACCTCTCTCTTAGGTCAATATGAGCTTAGGCCTATCTGAGAGCTGTTGTCGGGAGCCGCACAAAGGTGAAGGAACTGTTTTCTTGAGGGAAGTTGGTGAGAGTTTATTGTGTTAGTTACTTTATTGAGCTATTCCCTGAGTTTTTGAGTATATATCTCCTTTAGTTTATTTTTACCCAATTTTTGTCCCTTTTTCCCTTTCCCCCTTTTCCCTTTTGGGGTTGTTTGGGATTCTTGTTCTGTATATTCATAGTGTTGAATTGTATATAACTGTAATATATGTGAATATATATATATATTTATTACAAATTTTCTATTGCTATCTTCTCTTTTTTCTCTTTTGGGAGGGGGGACATCTGTGTGTGGCCAATGGCTGGGTTTGGCAGGGAGCCAACCCAAACCTCCACATACGGCTGAAGTTGTGTCCTGGAAGCATCTTGTGATTCCAATGAGCCCTGGGAATTGGAATTGTGTGGTGGGATTCTGGAGCCCATCCTCAACACCTCCATTGATTAAAGGAAGCACAAACACAAAGCCTACAACCTTCCTAATAGCCTTAGATCATCTGTTGGATCAGAAACATTGTCCAGTGAGTTATACACGTGAGTGCTCATGTTATTTGGGAGTGAGGAGGAGACTGAAGAGACTGTTTCAAACATCCTGCTAATTTCTGGTACTTGAAAGGCCAGGGATGGCCTTGAAAGGCCTCCTTCCATCCTGGGACATCTTGGGGAATGCAGGGTCTCTGTCTGTCTGTAAGAATGTTCTGTGTTCTGACTATGTGGCAGAAGTGGTCAGGTACAATGGGCAGGAATTCCTGCTTGGCAACTGGGATTAGCAACAGCACACATTATCACAATTGAGCACCCATTTTCTTAGATAATGTGGTAAGACATGGTATCCTTTCCTTTTTTTTTTTTTCATATTAGACCAATCTATTTCTTCATTCTTCCTCTACTTAACTATTCATTGATCTTAAGTAATTCTCTAAAGAGACATCGACCTACCTACATTTTCATAATAGAATTGTCTTTTAATGTATTTTTAGTCTTTTCTCAAGAGTGGTATTCAGTGATCATGTAGGAAGCATGTGCTTAGTTTCAGTGGGTAAATTCCACCAACCTTTTTTCAGTAAAACAATGTGTTTCAAATATCAGCTACTTGCTCGAGATCAGTGTGTCTTAAAGACATAAAGCTGTACAGTCTCATGCACCAGAGTGAAAAAAACTCTATATGTTTTTGAATTTTCAAAGGCATCTTCAGTTCTGTGACAAGAAAGTGGGGTTTAGTAACACAAGGATGTTTACTGAGGGAGCAAGAATTGTCTAGAGGGAGAAGTTGTTTTTTTATTAATTTGAGATAAACTGTTTTCACCTCCTTTTTTTTTCACTTTCCTTATTTGCCATATCAGCTGAAGAGTGACAGGATATGTTTTATGTATATAAAATGTAGGTACATGCCTGTGCGCTTGCCTGTGTATTTTGAAGGACTGGATAAAAATTAGTAAGGAGAAGCACATGAAAAATTAAGGACAGCAAGGTTTTTTTATTTATGTTGCAGTAAAATTGTCACTGTCCTCTATGGTTTGTGAGTATGCTTAAAGTGTGTATTTCGGAGCTGCCTTCTTGACAGGAGAAAAGACCACAATACATTTGAGTTACTTGATGTATTTTCAAATGTATGTTTCCAGACTAGCTGATCATATAGGCCCTGCAGGATCAGTGAGGAGTAAGAGAAAAATCAAACTGGAGGTGATGAATTCTAGTTTTTGATATGTATTCAAAGGTAGACAGGTTATGTGTGATGAATTCTTCCCAAATAGTAGAAGTGATCAAATAAGATCTATACGTAGTAATTTTTGTTTAGCCCTTTATAAAGGCTACTTTTTACTCTTACACCTGTAGTATGTCACTGGAGTTGAAACTTTGCAAAAAACCAGAAATGGTGCCTTTGTGCTTGAATTAAAATATTTTGTGAGTTAGGCCTGAGCTAAAATTTTAAACAGACAGATTCACAGAGTCATAGACTGGGTCAGGTTGGAAGGGGCCACAGTGGATCATCTGGCCAGTCTCCCAGTACGTGAGAATTAAGCTCCAATGCTCCTCACAAAGATAGAAAAGCCTTGCTAAAACTTAGATATTTTTACTGAATTGAGCTGAGAGACCTTTTTCTATAGAAATATGTATATTTTTATATTGCACAATAGTTATCCCTTTTTCTTTTAAGACTTGTTCTGTACCTTTTTGCATGTACTTGGGTAATGTTTTGATGTTGTGATTTAGTAAAATACCTGACATAGTCATATCTCATATTTTTGTGATGTCACACTGATAATACAAGCTATAAATTTTGCATTTCCTCTCTGAGCAGAAATGGTTGCCTCTGTACTTCTAGAACTGCCTGCAATGCTACAAAATGCAGCAATTACTTTGCATTAAAGGCCCTCTTACTTTGAACTAGAGATGCTATTCAGAGTTTCTTATGAGAAGAGGAGGTGTGAGAGGTGAAAGTTCTCTTACCATCCTTGTCAGATTTGTACCAAGGTTGCTGTGCTTTACCATTTTCCTCTGTTTCTTTGAAATGGAAAGAGCTAGAGTTTGAAGAAGCAGCCCAGTGCATACTGTTTTCCAGGTTTTCGGGGCTCTCCTACTGGCTTCTGGGTGACATAAGTTGTTTTTACTTACAGCAACAGTTGTTTTTACTTACTTTACTTACTTTGAACTACGTCAGCATCACGGTCTCTTGAACATTTTCTGACAGTACAAATCTACTTTATAGACACTGCTTAGGTAAGCTGGAGTTCTGGGAAATCTAGTTGTATATATAAATATTTGAAACAAATTCAAAATGCCATAGTCATCACTAACCTGTTAAAGAGGGATGGAGGGGTATAGGAGAGACTTTATTTTCTGTGTTCTCAAAGAGCATTTCTTTCCACTCCGTAGTTAAATGTAAGAGGGTTTTCATATGATTATACAACATGTTTAGATGTCAAATATCACATTGTTTCAAATATTGCTTTAAGGCAAGGTTGTTTGTTTTTGTTTGGTTTGGGTTTTTTGTTTGGTTTTTGGTTTGGGGGGTTTTTTGTTAGTTTTGAGGGGTTTTTTTTGCTTGTTTTTTTTACTGGCAAGTAGTTTCTGACTTACTTAAATTCTGAAACATAGATTAAACTTTTAGGTATTTTAATGTCCTGCTTGTTAGTTGTTGCTCATAGTATTTTTGACTGTGTAAATAAACTTTGTTTTCACTAGTGTCTGAAGTACAGGGAGGTCTGAAGTTTGAGAATTCTGTGAGAAAAAAAGAAAAGCCAATTTGTGTAGCGTTCATACAAGGAGGCTTCTGAATAACCTGAGGAAAGATAAATATCATTGGATTATATCCCCCAAATGCTATTTTAAAATGCGGTCTTAAGTAAGTAAGGCAAGAGGGTCTGTTTCTTTCAGATCACCCAGCTTCAACATTTGGGAGAACTAGACATTAGGCCCACCTATTCCATGATGTTCATCTTGCTGATGTAGTGGCCTTCTTTTAATTGCTAAACTATTAATTGATAAGCTATTTGGAAGCCTCTACTGCTTGAATCTTTCCATAAGCAGGATAGAAATGTGTTAAGCTTTCAGATATGTGTTGTTACACAAGCAATGACACTCCCTCCTCCCCTTTTTCTAAGCCGTGAATGCTTCTCAATTCACTGAAGGTAAGCTGGAAAATAGTGGAGTATTATGCTTGTACTATGCTTTTGAGAGCTTAGGAGAAATTAATGAAGCAGATGTGCAATAAAATGCAGGAGATCACAACTAATCAGGCACTGTTTTGGAGGATGGGGGAAAAGGTTGGCTGTATACATCAAATTTGTGATGTCCTGCAAAGGAAAAGCGGCTTTAAACCAGATTCACACACTGGCTTTCTTGATGTACTTCA
Source organism: Campylorhamphus procurvoides (assembly GCA_013396655.1). Classification (NCBI taxonomy): domain Eukaryota; kingdom Metazoa; phylum Chordata; class Aves; order Passeriformes; family Dendrocolaptidae; genus Campylorhamphus; species Campylorhamphus procurvoides. The sequence goes on from WBMV01002499.1 coordinate 296,102, forward strand.
GAAGAGTGTAACACAGATGAAGTGCTTATATATCTTTCAAGAAAAATTTAATAAGGAAAAAAATATTTGGCTATTTGTGCCTGCTGGTGGGCAAGAGGCTGAATATGAGCAGACAATGAACATTGGGAGCCCAGATAGCCCCCGTGTCCTGGGCTGCATTCAGAGCAGTGTGGGCAGCAGGGCAGGGAGGGGATTCTGCCCCTCTGCTCTGCTCTGAGACCCCACCTGCAGTGCTGCCTCCAGCTCTGGGGTCCCAGCACAGGGAGGACATGGAACCTGCTATAGTGAGTCCAGAGGAGGCCACCAATGTGAGTAGAGGGATGGAACGTCTTGTGTATGAGAAAAGGCTGACAGGATTGGGATTGTTCAGCCTGGAAAAGAGAAGGCTTTGGGCTAACCTAATTGTGGCCTTCCAGTACCTGAAGGCAGCCTGCAGGAAAGATGCAGAGGGACTTTTTACAAGGGCCTGGAGTGGCAAGACAAGGGGGAATGACTTCAAACAAAAAGAGTCATTTAGATTAGATATTAGGAATAAGTTCTTGAATGTGAGGCCCTGGCACAAGTTTTCCAGAGAAGCTGCGGATGCCCCATCCCTGGAAGCGTCTAAGGCCAGATTGGGTGGGGCTCTGAGCAACCTGTTCTTGTGGAAGGTGTCCCTGCTCGTGGCAGGGGGGCTGGAATGACATGAACTTGAAGGTCCATTCTAACCCAGGCTACTCTATAATTCCTTGATCAGTGCCTATAACATCTGCCTGCTGCAGCTTCTCCAGGGTTGGTGTCAATATTTCAACATTCAGCTTCCTACATTTAGCACAGCTAAAACACAAAAATGTTTTGTTTACAAGGATGTGCCACCATGTCCTGTGATGTAGTGTGCCCTCATGGACCACATGCTGCTGGGCCACCCGTGGCATGCATGTCTCCTCTTGGATGAGGGAACATGATCCAAAGGCTAATACACATGTTTTGGTAGGGTAGCATACATATTTTGACATATCTGGCATGGTGCTTAGCCTCCTTGATCACATTACTTGTTGGTCTATATCTTCTTTCCTGCTAACGTTATTAGATTAGTACATTTTAAAAGCAATAACCAATCAGTCAGTGAATACCTAAAAAAAGTGACTCAAAGCTGAGGTAAAGCTTAATGATCCTTTTTTGGCTCATTATGTTTGAACTGCTGTTTCTCATACTGTCTGCAACATAGGAATGACCAATTCTAAGAGCTCAAAGGCTGATAACATGAATTTTGTCATTTACTTGATATTAATTATTTCGATGTCCTCTAGAGAACAAATGCTGGAAGAATTTTAGCAAACTAAATTATTGTTGTTAGCTACAAAGGATCATCACTGTGAAGGGTTGGTTTCTGAGAAGCAAGTCAAGTGATATTCAAACAGCTGTTATATGACTACATTTATTAAACTATCTTATTTCAACTATATGAGTTGATAAAACCTAGCAGTATACTTACTGGAGGTGCTTTTTTATCACAGTAGCCAGTATATGAGCCTTTGATTAATAAAAAAATTGCTCTGCACATTTTTGGAAAATGGAGGGAGAAGTTGACATGAAAATAAGGCCAAAATCAGAAATGTTTCATGGAAATTGGGTGTTTTAAGGAATTGTTTATTTCAAACCCAAACCAACTGTATATTTGACTGCTGATCTGTTCAGTACTGCTATCTAGCAAATAAAATGTGGTTTTGTTTTTTTAACTGCTCTGAAAAGTCAGATTTGCATGAAAGGCCTTATTCTGTCTCTCTTTAACATCATGGGGGATCAGTGTCAGTGAACAAAAGCACTCACTGGTGTGTAATTGGGCATGAGGTTTCCATGAAGATTTGCAACCCAGAGTAATTCGCTGTGGGATTCCAAACACCATTTGGGTGGGATTGCAACAACTGTAAAGATTTTATCATAATAATTAAAGCAAGGTATAGGCAAGTGAGAGCTCTGTTCAAGTGTGCACTGAAACTATTGTTCCTGTTGCTCAGATAAAATGTGCAATTTGACCTCGGTAATTGTTTACATGACAGAATAAAGCAAACAGAATGCTGCAGTAATACCTGCATTGATTATTGTTTTGGGAGTCCTCGTCTGGGTAAGATCATACTTCTCTTATTCCCTGTGTAATCTGAATGACGAAGTGCCCATATCTGAATTAAAAAAAAAACAAACAAGCCCTGGTAAGTCTCTTGCAGAAGCTGTTCTGTAACTTTATGCTGCAGTACCACATATCAGGTTTCATAGGGTTTGCTTTTCACATGTTGTTCTCCCTCTGGTGCATGCATTGTGTTAGCTTTGTCATGGAAGAGATTTTTGATAAATAATATTGGACTGAACAAGTTGAAAAATCTGTAGTAAACAGAGTTCTTCCTTCTTGCCTCAATGTTTTCCTAGTTACTGAGGCTTTGCTTGCTACCTTTGCTATATTTACCTTTGTTCAATAAACACCGTCATCAACCAGGCAAGTCTGAAATGTAGTAGCTGCATAATAGAACATGAAACAGAGAACAATTGCACATTTATTGAAGAGCAGTTTCTTTACAACAGTGGATAGCTTGACATGGTTTAGGCAGATTGTAGGTGATATTCCTGGTAACTTTTCAATTCTTGGGAAGATGTCTTGTAGACATCCCTCTCTGTGAGGGTAATGTTTGTAGTGTCATTGTGCTGTTGCTTTTGAGTGTGGCAGTGTCAGACACTGGAAAACAGAGCAGTGAACTGTACTTTCTAACTCTTCACTTGTGAATACCATTTCTCATTTGCCTCTGCAGCCTAGATGATACTGAATATTTTTTGTCAGATTCCTGTGACAATCCTGTACTGTGGAATATCTTTTCAAACTTCAATAGATACTAACAAAGCCCGTCACTTTTTGTATCTCTTTAAAGGTTTTATTAAAAATGCTTGTTTCTACCATATCCTGGATCTTTTCTGGGGATATCTCACTTCTTTCTACTTTAAAGTCTTTACACTTGAATACCAGAAGCACTTGTAACTGAATCCCAAAGCTTTGCATGAGCTATTTTTATTGTCCTGTATGGCATCAAGTTACCCATTGCCTTTAGTCTTGTCACTGGGCACCACTGAGAAAAGCCTGGAGCTTTTGAGTTTTTTTTCACTTTACCCTCCCTACAGATAGTAGTACAGATCTATTGAGATCTTCCCTGGGCCTCGCAGTGGGGAGCCCAGAACCTGACCCAGCACTCATGATGTATCCTTACCACGAGTGCTGAGCAAGGGGAAGAAGCACTTCCTACACACTCCTCCTAGTGCATCCCAGGATATCATCAACCTTGTTTGCTACATTGCTGACCCATGTTCAGCTTGATGCCCACCAGGATTTCCAAGGCAAAGCTTCTCTCCAGCTGTGTGGCTGACAATCCACACACTGGTGCGTGGGGTTGTTCTTCTTTGGGTGCAGGACTTTGTGCTTGCCTTTGTTGAACTTCCTGAGGTTGCTGTCAGCCTATGTCCCCAGCCTGTCAAGATGCCTTTGGGTGCCAGCACAGCCATCTGGGGTATCAACCACTCAAAGTGGGAATAGAGGAGACTGAAATCACTTTAGAACCTGAAGGGAAAACATCAAATGTCTTATCAGAAATCTGTTTACTGTCACAGCAACTCATCAGAGGACATTGAACAGACCTACCTCAGAAAGCAATGGGTGCACTCTTTCAACTATAGGTACCAAAATCCTCGACTCTGTAATTAATCACTTATTTTCAAAAGTTCAGAAATACAACTCAGATGATGTCTGAAATTTGCTGGTTCAAAACCACAGGAGAATAACTCCTTTGACTTACGTATTTGTGAACAGTTTTAGGAAGTTTTGAATGGAAGAAAAAAAAATACCTATACCTGCTCATACTCAGTGGCATAATTCTATTTGTGAGCAATTATTGCAGATTATGAACACAATTTTCACTCTGATTTTATTTTTTTAAATTATTATGCTACTAATTATTTACATAGCACTGTAATGTTTATGAGTTTTCAAAATAATTAGAGTAGGGGATAGGTAGGAGAAAAGTGAAAGTTCTTCAATCAACTTACAGGTAACCTCTAAAGATCAGAAGAGTAGAGGTAAATTCAATAAAGAACAGATGCAGAACGAATGTTAACACTGGAATGTTTGTTATAACAGATAGATTTTGAAGAGAGCAGGGAGTGTGGGGCTACTGACACATTTTGTTTGGCAGGCAATTTGGAATTCAGGTCTGGCCAGCATGAGATTGTCCAGGGACATTCACATGAGTAAAAACGTTGTTTTCTTATCTGGTTTCTCCTGGTTGGTCAAGGGATAAAAATTATCCTAATCCCTATGATGTGAGCTCTGAGAACATAAATTGTTTATAGAAGAGAAAAGGAAAGAAAACAAAATAACCTGGCCACAATTTTTTACTCTCCAGGAACTCAGTTGCTGTATCAATGAAGATCCTCTTACTGACTGCAAAAATACTGGATTGAATCACATAATTGATGTGGTGCATGGAATACCTGAATGCAAAATAGTCCAACAGCAACTTGTGTCCTTGCCTGTTCAGATAGAAAGAGTTGGTAGAACCATCTGTATACTTAAACTTCTTTGAGTTCCATCTAAAGATGATTTGGTTGCATGTTTAATCATAAGAGTAAAGGGTAAATATGCTAACTCACTTAATTCTACAAATACACAAAAGTAGGAAAGATGGATTGTTTTGTTTTTGTCTCAGATGCATTAGTTTATTGAAAATTTAGTTCACAAGGCTCTCTTGGAAATATACTGGAAAAAAGTTGATAGGAAGGTTTCATAAATTCAGAGACTATTTCTGTTATTAAAGATATTAAAATCTGTCTCTTCTTTCTTTTAACTTTATTGAGACCACTTTAAATATTTAATTATGCAACATTGACCCCAGCCATTATAAAAGTACAGTAAGATATTTATTTGTTGTAAATAAGGAATTTGTCCACACATAAAACTCTGAAGCTCATTATCCCTGGGGGGGAAAAAAAAAAAAAAGAGATTGTGTAGGATGTAAGGGTTAGAATGAAGTAAATACAATTGAAATTACTGACCTTATTGATCTCAATGCAATGAATAGTAAATCTCTTTATGAATCACATTTTAGTTTTGCCTCACTTCAGGCAACTTTATCTATGCCCTTAGAGACACGTTATGCACACTTTAGTTTATAGCATGGCTAGTACTCTGTTTTTCACAGTAGTGAAGTATTTGGCAATCTACCACTGGGGTTGCTTCTTACCATTTACAAAAATTGACTTTATGTCCACAGCCGTGACTTGAGCTGATTCTTCCCCTTTGCTTTGCTAATCAGAAAGTGAGCATGCAGTTAGAAATGGAAAAAAAAAATGTGATTTCTGGCAATATAGCCCCTGGAAATTTATCTTTTTCAGGAAAATAATTTCTTCTTTCTCAGGCTTTTCTTGGAGGCATTGTCAGCCACTGTCAAGATTTCCCCGAGCTGTGTGTCTGGTCAGAATGAAAAGAAAGAGCTTGTTCCTCATTACTCTTTTTACTTGTGCCTAACACTGTAACGATTTTTTACTTCATCTCTTAGGGTTTCTGCTGCTTTCCCTGAGCAATCCCAGGCTCCATGTGGGAATAGAGTGGCAGGTTTTTCCATTTGCTCTTTGTGCTTACAGAATGCTGTCAAAAGGAACTGTAGCTGTTACGTGCTCTCCTTGATGCGCAGAAGGACACGGAGGCAGCTAGGCTTCGCCAACTTTCTTTCTCCTGCCTAACATGAGGAATCCTAGAAAGAGTGATGATTTCTGTTTTCACTCAGTTGAGCTCTGCAGCACCTGAAAAATTTTTCCCGTCTGAGCCTACAGGTATTCCAGCCAGGCTGCCATACACTTTGTCACCATGTCCTAGGCAAAACAAAACACTAGTAGTTTGGTTTTTTTTCTTCTTTTCTTGGACTACCTGCAGATTTTCTTGTATTACATGTGCTTTGGGAGCTCAGAATTGATATCTTCTGCAAAAGCAACCACACTGTATCTTGATTTTTCTCATCAAGCAAGTTGAATGCAAAACCAGCATATGTCTCTTTTATGTCTAAAGATCGGCACACATTAAAAGACAATATTGATATAAATGATACTTGGCAACAGGTTTCCTGGGTAGAACTGGTCATGGTGGTGGACAAGACACCTAGATGGCATTACATGGGTAACAGAATTACAAAATGAACATAAATTATTGCATTCACTAAAGAAATCCAATTAAAATTCATTGTGCAATAACAATCAGATATAGCACCTGAATTGACATACGATCTAATGAAAAACTTGCAATTTTGATACCCTATTACAGAGAAGTCTTACTCTGGGTATTAACAGAAACTTCCTGGATTCTGAAAGGAAAATACATGATACTTGGATTAGTTATGGCTTCAGTGGTGGCAGAGTCTCTGGTCAAATATTCATTTTTTCTGTTAGAAGATCAGCTTCATGAGGGACCTAGAACTTATTTATGAAAATTATTTCTAACTGAAACGTCATATATAACCTATTATTAATAAATCATGCTTCTATGAAAAAATAAAGAAAAAAACAGTATTTCTACTTTGTGTTAATCTTTGCCTTCGAGTAACTACCATACATCAATTTAAATGTCTTTGTCTAATAGTTTTTAACAGTTTTGTTGCACTTAGAAAGATTTTTAGTTTTTTATGAAGAGTGGAGAGGGGAGTCAATAGATAATATTGAACTGAGGAAATTCATAGTGATTTTTGAAATTACTTCTCTGCAATTTGTAAATGTGGGGTTTCCTGATAGAGTGTGCAAATACATTTTAACAGGTAGTCAAGTAGCTCTAGTTTATGACGCATACGCACACATAATGCTTTATATATTATATATGTTTTACATGTAGCTTGTACATATTTGTATACAGCTGAACTTCTGAACTAACTGAAAAATTTCTTATGTGTAAGAAATCTTATATCAGATTTCTTGAATGTGTATGTAGAAGTATGTGTACACGTCTTGTAACATAAACACTTAAGCCAAGGTAAGGAAAAACTATTAGCAAAATTATACATGCTGGTGTGTTGGTTGGTTGGTTGGTTTGGTTTTGTTGTTGTTGGTTTTTTTTAATGGATTTTGGTACAAATTGACTTGAAATAGTTACATAGAAAATAGTTGAGGCACACAGTACTCATCTGAGGATACAAATATGCAAACATGCTTGAGCTCTGTATTTCCATATCATTGTTATTCCCATAGGATGAGCATTGTAAGTTGCTATCCATGAACCATACAGACAGTCTTGACTCATCCCAGTTTACTGTATGTTTTGCCAGACAGCAGATTGCATATAGTTTGTTTAAACCTCAATCAATTCTCTTTGGCTTCTATATTGAAAATATTTTTTCAGGGTATTTTTGGCATTTGTTGCTTTATCCTTTAGTATTGTATGTTGAATCCAATAAAATCTAATGCCTGTACACTCTTGTCCTAATCACATGACTTAATGACCAAAGTTATGTAGTATTTAATGGCCTATGTAATCACTGGGGTACAATGCAGAGAGGTGGTTCAGTTTGAAAGTAACTTAACTATTGACTCAGAAAGGGATGATGGTATTTTTTTTGTTTTCTGTTGGCAAAGATATGTTTTGAACCATCATGATATCTATTGGAGAAGGCAAAACAATGGGCCATGAAGGAGTTTTTGAGAGTGCATTGATGATAACCCGACACTGGTGATGGAGAAGCTAATGGTGAAAGATGACCTGCTAGAGCTGGTATTAAAAACAAGGCAAGATTGCACAAGGAAGTTTGGAGCAGTCTTGCCCAGTGACCACAAGATGGTGGAGGTCAGGATCCTGAAGAACAGTAACAAGGAGAACTTGCCTGATAAACCCAAAAGGTTTATGTGAAGAGGTGACTGATTTGGTGGATGAGGACAGGGCTGTGAATATTCCTGTTTTCAGCTATCTCCCATCTCCCATAATTGAAAAATTGGTGGAAAGTAGACTTAACTCGATGGACAATGAAGTGGAACTGAAACAGCTGGGCTGAAAGGGTTGTGATCACTGGCAAAGTCTAGTCCCTGGTAGTGTCCTCCAGGGGTGAGTGCTGGGTCTAATATTTCCTAATATCCTCAGTACTGAGCTAGGTGATGGACAGAGTGCATCCTCAGCAAGCTTTGTAGATAATCCCAAACTGGAATGGTAGACCAAACATATGGCCTTCCACAGGACCCTTGATGAGCTGGAGAAATTTGTGGAGGGGAATGTTATGAAGTTCAACAGCAGAAAACGTGGAGTCCTGTCCACAGGCTAAGGGTGAACAGGCTGGAACACAATTTGAATAAGAGGGTATGGGAAGGCATAGGGTGATAGTGATAGCTGGAGCGTAAGTTGCCATGAGCAACTGATGTACACATGTGGCAAAGAAGGGTGTTGCCATCCTTGGAGATACTCACAATTTAACTGGTTGTTGTCCTGAGCACACTTTCTTGTCCACCAGCTCTCTAAGCCAGCGATTGGACTAGGAAATCTCCATAGATGTTTGCTAACGGCAGCCATTTTGTGAAAATCCTTAAGTCTGCACCTTTCAGCTGTTTTGGTGATAAGCAGGTTCCTAAATACTAAAGCCTACATTCCTAGAGCCTTTGTTGCTTTGCATTCTGTGTTGAAGGCTAGAACTACTATTTTCCATGTTTGGAAGTTTCTTTTTGGGGAAGATACATTCCCATCTTTAAGTACCCAGATGCAGTAGTAATGGTAGCCATGGAAGTACTTTAAATGCAACGGTGCTTTGTGCTCTATTTGCTTGCAAGTTCTGTATTACTGCTTTAAGTGTCAACATAGATATCAAGTACTTGAAGGAAGAATCTTACATGAATTATTAGTATATGTAATTATTTGAATATGTCAGAATAATTATATAATTGTTTTGCTTTATTTTTGTTTTAGTCTCTGAGTGTTTCAAAATAATGCAATCAGTAACACTAATTATAAAGGTTTGCTTTTATTTGTGTTGTAGTTATGCTTAATAGTCTGTGCCATACATTGCACTACATTGTTTCTGTGAATATGTTTTATGAAATCTGGGGTAAACCATATATTTCTGTTTTGTGCCAATTAACTTTTCCCTGTTGTATTTTCTAGGAAAAGGAGTGCAATCTCTTTTTTTTCCACTTTATTTAACAGAGGGAGAGATTAGTGATTCTGTGCTTCTTAATTTAGCCCTGTGATGTAGCAAAACTCCCTGGGTGGAATATTGAGGAGCAAGGTGCAGGATTGCTGGAAGATGAGGTGTCAAACATGTGAATTTAGAGAGTAAGTGACTGACACACCTGTGTAAGTACAGAGTACTGACATTTCAGGTGGTGAAACTACTAAAATGCTCAGTATATTGGCCAAATATTTTTACAGTGATAAGTCATCCTGTACACAGAAGAATAGAGCTCTGAGCTCATGCAGTCTGATCGTGCTCTGTATTTCTACCCATGGTCTGTCATAAAGGGATAATAATCACAAAATGCAGGGGCAGGTTCTGAAAGGGATAATAAGAGCTGTATGTTTAAGAGGAAATTCTCATCTGTTAATTTTGGCTTTACATTATTTTTAATGTTTAAAGGGTGGACAGTAGATGGAAGAGAAACAGGAAGATTCTCATTGCCAAATCAGACAGCTGTAAACTTTGGGCCCTCCAAAAAGCCATGGTATATAATTAGGACTCATAATTGTGAGGAACAATAATTAGTTACTGTGTATGGAAGCACAAGGAAAATTATGTGATATACTTTTCATATTTTAGACTGAGAAAAGCATCTAGCACAATCTAAACTATCCCTTGACTGATTATAATAATGGTAGTCTAGAAGACATTTACACTTTTATTTTAGAGATCAGTGAGGCAAAAATAGTAGATATTTTCTGGGTGTTTCACTAACAACACAACTTTGTTCAGTAAGTTTTTACTCAGTTCCTCAAATCATCATCAGAAATTGTCTAAATAGTAACCGTTAACGCTAACTGTTAATAGCTAAATAATAACTGTTCAAACAGGGGGTTAATTTTCTAATTGAGACCAATAGATATTTATCTTCTTTAGTATATTCTAGCTGTCAGGTGTGAAGGTCTTTATCCATACATATAAATATTACATGTTTTAGCGAACATTTTCAGTAGGTGTTCCATAGTAAGCATTTTAACTGCAAATTAAGATAACACACAATTCCTCCCAAAGTAATTTAAAATGATCTTTTAAAGAATAAACTGAGTGATGGTCTTCCTATTTAGTCACCAATAAAATGAGTGACTATCTGCCTGTCAGTATTCCCCACAGTAATTAGTCTCCTTTGAAATATTAGATGTGAACTAAATATGAATTCCCAGGCACTATAAAATATTTTTAGGAATATTTTATATTGTAATCTCTTGTTTGCAAGTATCTGTGAGTGATGATTCTTGAAGATGAATAGTTTGAGTTGCATGTAGACACGTGAATTTGGGAACTTCTGATGCACTGTTGTGTATGATAACATAAATCTTCTGTTCCCTGTGGGTACTGGGTTCAGGTTAGATTTAAGATGGAGCAGATGGAGTGAATGAAATCAAAGCTCTAGAAAATCTGTTACCTTTGGAGTTGATCAGAAATGTCAGTCTTGAGAAGAATTGATAGAATATCACACAGCAAAGTCCAGATGGTGACAGGACACAACCATGCCACTTACTGGTGGAGAATCCAAGATATTCAATGTGGGAAGAGCAAAGCAGATGGATAGAAGTGTGCTAGAATAAAAATTGCTCTCTTCCCCAGTAAAGGCTTCTGGTTCGGTTATAACCACCACTCAAGACAAGAGAGCTTTACTTGATCTTGGGAAAGTGTCAAAGTCCTGTCCAGCAGCATGACTTGATGCTGCCCTCAGATATTCTCCCCACCCCAATTAAATTAACTGTTGTCATGCTTTGCAGTTTTTTAACTCAGATGCTTGACAAGATACCAATGACCTCATAAGTTGTTTGACTTTGCACTCACTTCACTCTGTTAACATGGTTTACCATTACCTTCAGGCCTCTGTCCAAAGTAAGTAATAAAGCTCTAAAATTGTAAAGAGTTCATCTTTGATGCTTTGTTCATTTCTGATGCCTGACCTGCACCCTAGAAGAGGAACTTCCAACACGTCCTAATTCTACCAGAATTCCATTCTTACTTTGGACCATCTGAAAAAAATTTATAAACAAAGTTGACATATTATGATGCCTTATCATGTTAGCTGACATAGTAACACATAATGTTGTACTTTTAAGTATACTTAGCCCTAACTTCTGCAGCTACTGGAGGATGAATAACACTTGAATTTAAAGATAAATGAAACCCCCTCTTAAGTTATCTATGCTATCTGTAGTTTCCCAGAGCATGCCAAAATCATTTATGAAGACAGAGCTATTGTTAACATCTCAAAAAACTGAACAATGCTTATGAGTATATATAGAATGGTATTTTCCTTAGAAATCTCCCTCCAACTTTCAGAAAGATGTGGAAGGACTTGTAACTGTATTTTGAACATAGCAAAAGTTCAGCACTGAAGTCAAGATGTAATTCATAGTCATAATAAAGTCATACTTAACTGTCATGAATTGTTCTCATTTCTAAAACAGGTGTTGGGTTTGAGTTTTGCATTTGATGCAAAATCCTAATTTAGGGATATGCTGTGCATGTACAAAGGTATAGTACTGCTAGATACAAAGGTCTAATCTATTTTATCCTAAATGTTTGTGTGGAACCTTGTTTTTTTAATCATGTCATGTTGTAATTAGGTAATGAATGTAATTAATATATTTAGTGCAATTAATTAATTGAGTGATTAATTAGTGTAATTACAACACAATAATAAAGTCTTTAAGCTGAAGGCTGCCTTTAAAAGAATTCTGTTGCATTAAAATTAGAAACACCTCTTCCACAACTGAAGCATTAATAAGGCTTTGTACATGTACTACATTCTGCCCTGGAGTCCCCAGTTCAGGACAGACCTGGACATCAATTCTGGAAGGACAGAAAATAGTAATTAAAAAAAAGGATTAAACATTTTCATTTGTGTTTATGTATATAGATTAATGGCTTTCCCCAGCTCCCCAGCTTGGTCTGAAATGATTCCAATACTGTCTCTTCTGTGCTCTGCTATTTTGGGAGTTGAGGTAGGAAACTAATGAAGGAGTTTGACTCAGTGTGTGAAGAAAATAGTAATGTAGATGCCTCAATCACATTTTGCCTGTACCTTTATGGCATATTTCAGGTCTAGTAATGGAAAACTTTAGTAATTCAAGAAGTTTTCATCAGTACCTAGTCAAGAAAAAGATGTATTTCAGAGGAAACCTCTTTGCCTCTACAGTTTATCTTAATCTCACTGAATCACATGAATGTGCAAATTACCTTTTTTTTTCCTTCCTTTTTTTTGGATGCAAAACATGTCCAGGGAAGAGTTAAAATTAAATGTTTCTCTTTTGTACTTAAAGAGGTTTGTCATCTAACAGTAGCTGGAATTGACATAACTACTTTTGTTACTTCAGTTACACTCCTCAAAATATACTTTAATATAAAGACTTTAATTGAAGTATCAGACATCGCGTTTCCCCATGGCAATATATTGTGGTTCTGATAAAGGCATTTTTACAGGAGGGGTTCTTTGAATAAACAGAAAGTGGTTTTCAACCTGGTCTGTTGACCAGGCATTGCTGGTCAATTGGCATTGCTGCAAAAGACACTTTTGCCATCAGTGACCATCTTCATGATCTACTGTGGGTTCTTGGGCCTCAATTAGGATGCATTCACCAACAAGGCAAGATTTATTTCCTGTACATAATTCTTGTTTCTTGAGAAAAAATCATAAAAGGTGAAAAATATATCAAACTAAATATCTTATCTCTTGTGATATGCATTGTTTTGACTTCATTTATAGTATTTTCTAATGCTGGAGGAGAAAGAAAACCACCTAAAGTTATAAGTTATTTCGCTGTATCAAAATTCTAAATTTATTTAATTTCCCTCAGTTAGTTTCACTCACTGCTCTGTGCATAAATGATGATGCCTTATTCCTTCTAAGAGGGAAATCCATCCTGCATTCTGAAAAGAATTTCTCCCATGATTTTGGCAGTGTTAGAAACCCTGATGAGCATAATCTTCTTATCGTGACTTAACCTTAGACATATCTGTGTCTTCTGACATATAATGCTCCCCAGCTATATTTATCTTCTTTGATGTTATCAGACTACTTTGAGCAACATAGATTAGGTTTTTGGAGATGTATATGTGTAGTGAAAATTGAAATTGACTTTATTTCTGCAAGACATTTTGAGAATTTTATTGAGAACATTTGAAAGAAAGAAAAGGATATTTAGAAATTAAAGGAAAAGGAAGAAAATATAAGAAAAAACAACATATAAACCCTGCAATTTTAATCATATGCAACAATTTATGCTTTACGATATAATTGTGACATATCACCTTAATTTGAATAACAATTAAAATAATGCAGAAAATGTGCTGTCCTGTATTTCTCAAGAATTATATGTGGATATCAACATTTCCTGCAGAAAAAGAATAATTTATAAATGTTGATAGCTACAACTAATATTGTGTATAGCAGAAATTCAGTGGAATGAGGAATGGTGTTGCTGCATAAGAACTGTGTTTACTGTTTAAAGCATTAGTGCTTTAATGTGTCACTGAAAGGTCAGTCTTCAGGAGTAATGGAGAAGCTATTGGGCTGAAGGCTAGCAAATAAATTGCAAAGGATATACTGTGAGTTCATTCCAGCTCTACCTTGTTCATAAGGTGATGATAAAGTAGTGGTTAGATTTGTTCATATTAATTTGTTTGTGGTTTTGTTTGGTTTTGTTAGTGGTTTTTTGTTTGGTTTTTTTTTTTGGTTTGGGGTTTTTTTATGCTTGTTTTGGGTGGTTTCTTGGGGGGGAGGTTGTGGTTTTGATTTTCTTTGTGTGTGTATGGGGGGGGCGTAATTTGTTTGGTTTGGGTTTTGTTTTTTCTTTTTTTTAATAATTGTCCTAATTTTGATAGGGATGCAATCAATTTTCTTCCTAGTAGGTGCTGCAGTGCTGTGTTTTGGATTTAATGTGAAACTGATTTTGATACACCCTGATGTTTTAGTTGTTGCTAAGTAGTGTTTACTCAAAGTCAAGGACTTCTCAGCATCTAGTTCTCTGCCAGGGAGCAGGGGCACAAGAAGCTGTGAAAGTGTGACAGGTGACCCAACCTGGCCGAAGGGATATTCCACATCATAGAACCTCATGCTCAGAATATAAACTGGGGAGAGTTGTCCAGGAGGGGCCACTCACTACTCAGGAATGGGCTGGGCATTGGCCAGCAGGCAGTGAACATTGTGCATCGCTTACCTTTATTGGGTTTTATTCCTCTCTATTGTCTCCCTTGTGTCTTAGTTCAAGAGACAACTAAGATATTATGCTGGCCAAGAAATAATCCCTCTCCTTTAAATTTAGGAAACAGAACTTTAATAAGGAAAATATATATATATCTATAAAGAAAAGGATAACAGTTCTTAACCACTATATATATATATATATATATATATACAGAAAAGAACCAAACAACAACAGTTTGTAATAAAACCCTTCCACCCCCCAAATGACAAGGCAAAACAGTTAAAAAGGTCTTTTTTGGCTACCCCCAAAAAAGGGGAATGCAATTATACCTACGGACGGCAGGTGGTGCTGTGGCCCCTCCACCGCTGGCCTCTCTCTCCCAGGGNACTCCCAGTTTTGAGGAAGGAATTCCCCCTTAGGCTTTGAAACTATAACATCTTGTCACTGTTATTATTAGTGTTATTGTTGTAATTACTATTAAATAGCTATTATTTCAATTATTAAACTGCTTTATTCTCCAGCTATGGGTTTAACCCTTCTAATTCTCCTCCCCACCCCAGCAAGCAGGTGTGGAGAGTCAGTGACTGTGTGGTACATGGAGGCAGGGTGCGTTTAAAACATGGCAATAATAAGTAGGAGTCAAGAATTTTCTAGAAGTGTAATATTCTTCAAAACCACTGGTGAGTTTTGGGATTCCTACCTGTCCTTATATGATTTTAATCAGCATGTCCCTGCATTTTGTAATTTGATTCATGAAATATAAAACAAACCCACAGTAAGAATGGTTCTTTTCTTCAACAGAGAACACCACGGGTAACACCTGCTGAGTTCCCAGGGCATTCCAAAACCAGAGGTGAGAAATCTAGCCTTGAACATGTGCTCAGCATGAAGCTGTGTCCTTCTGCTTAGCATTTCTGTTACTGGTATACGTTTATATAAAGCCCATCCTATGTGAATTATTCTGATCTAGTCATATGAAAACATTGATTTTTCTCCTATTCATTAAGGTCAGTTATCTTACAGACCATTGCAAGAGTTTTCATTTTTTCCACCAGAATTGTGTGTGCTCTTGCTTGATGAAACAGGACATACAGCTTCATGAGTGTTGCTGATAACTCTATCAGTTCAGCTTGTCAGCCTCAGGTAATTTGCTTTAATGTCTCCAGATGTGTGGTATGGATACCTCCAGATGAAAGTTTGAAAACAGAATCACAGAATCATTAGGGTTGGAAGGGATCCCTGGAAATCACCTAGTTCAAACCTACCAAGGCAGGAACACCTAGAGCAAGTGACTGAGGAAGGTGTCCAAGTGGGTTTGGAATGTCTCCAAAGAGGGAGCCTCCATGACCTGTTGCAGTGTTCTGGCACCCTCAAGGTAAAGCAGTTATTCCTCATGTTGAGATGGAACTTCTTGTGTTTTAATTTATGCTCATTACTCGTTGCTCTGTCACTGGGCACCACTGAAGTAAAACATGTTCCTTTTACTCATCCACTTAGCAGTAAGTGCACCGATGGTCTCTGGGAATGTTTCCCCTCATTTTGCCTTAATATTTGGCTGCTGGTGCTCAAGACCAGCTCTGCATCTGTGCGACACTGAATGTGAAAGATTTGTCAATGTGTGTGAACACCTGATGGAGGGGAGAGTAAGGCAATGACGCCAGACTTCTGACAGCGGTTCTACGTGGCATGACAAGAGAAGAAGCTATGGGCATAACATGAAACCCCTTTTTTTTGCTGTCATGGGGATTAAATAGCTGAACAGGCTGCCCCAAGAGGTATTTTTGTCCATGAACATTCTTGAAATCTGATTGGGTCTTGTCCTGGGCACCCTGCCTCCTGTGTATGTTCTCTGAGCAGAGGACTGGACCAGGTAATCCCCAGAGAAGTCTTCCAGTTTTAAAATGTTCTATGGCCTTGGATCTGTGCATGCTAGGAAGCTGTCTGATCAGTAGCACACAGGGAAAACATGGCATAATAAATATGTGCAGTCAAACCAGTGAAAAATACAAATCGTTTTTCCCCTGTTAACTTCCATTTAAACAAGAGAGCAGGTGACAGTCGGGAAATAAGACGCACAGAAAATACTTGCTTGCTCATTTTGCAGTGGCTGGAGGGGCCACTTCTGGCTGAATAAGGCACACATAAAACATGCAGCAGATGTTATGACAGCATTCAGGTTTTATTGATGTCTAAAAGATGATTCCATAATATATTCTAGTGGCTGTAATTTTGTGGATATTGAATTTATTTGCTTTCCATAGGTTCTCTGATGTTTTGTATTATTACAGACAGTGCTTACATAAGGGAATAACTCAGAAAAAATTTCACTGATGCTGGTCTTAGAGTACACAGAATTTAACTATTACACAGTGCTCTGCCAGTAAGGCCTTAAATCATTTAAATACCTTCTAAAATGAACACCAATGTTTTTCCATCTCAGTCTGTGAAGTAGAGCATAACCTATATGCCCCTCAGCTGGTGAGGCATATAGAGACTGATGATATCCACCAAATAGGGATTTTTTTTTTCTTTTGGGATCTGATTTTTCTTTTTTTTCCCTTTCTTTCTTTGATATTACTATTTTCTTTGCATATTTATAGAGAATTTTTGAGTTATTTTTTCTCAGAGAACTGTGGTGTAGATCTAGGACTAGAATTGACTTGAGCAGTATATGATTTTGACTTTATAACATCCTTTCAAGGCTGGAAGTCTGTAGTTCTAAAATGCCTGTTGGACAATGCAATACCTTCTCATTATATTGAGAAGCAACGTAATGTTTTCAAAAAATTACAAAAATGGAGATTTCTTCATTGAACTTACTACTCTGGTTACGGAAGCAAAGGGCAAAGTCTTTTTTCCCTAATTTTCTTATCAATATTTTAACTATTTGCTAAATTACAAGCATGATGAAAATCTGTTTTAACTTTAAGCTGATTGATTTACGTAAAGTAGCCTCAACATTGCATTGCTACAACCTGATGGTTGTTTGTGATAAATGTTTCATCTGAAAAGCCTGAACCTGACTGAGAGATTTGAGAATGCTTTGTTTTCAAACTCAAACCTTAAACATTTTTGCTGCGTTTAAATGAATTCAGAAGATAAAAAAGCAGAATAATCTTCTGAAGAACAGGGCTAAATCACTACATATCATCATGCTACTGTGGTAACACTTTCTCAATGCTCAGTTGGTCAATAGGGCAGGAAACGAGAAATTAGTATCAGTTAAATAGTTGAATGTCTTTATTTCAATCATTGAAACAAAAAGCTTTGATGGAACTGAAATGATTCTAAAGTTCTGATTTGTCATGTTTAGTGGCTGGAACTTTTTCACAGGAACCAGACTTCATATCTCAGTAACTCTCTTCTGGGTGTTTTTAACGTCAGAACCATGTGAGCTGGCCTTGGGAAGCCTGACTGGAGTCTGGAAGTACCTAGATAACACTTAGTGTTATTGCTCCAGAGCTGAGAAGTCTTCAGTTAATGTTGTTTCAAACTAGAGAACAATAGGAATCTTTGTACCCCTGGGAATGTTTTAGTTAATTTTTTTAGCAACATTTGTGCATCAGCTGTCACATCCAGCTCACTTTCTTGTTTATTGTTAATAAGTTTAACTTAGCAAAATGTAATCTTTGTCTTCTAAAGAGACCCTCTGCTATTATATACTCCTGGAAAAAATATATTGGACATAAAATGTTATGAAATTGCTCTCTCTAAAAATCTGAAATGACAGAAATAAGTCTGAAAGCTTCACCTTGCACCTGCCAGAAGAAAAATTACTTAAATACTGCATGAGAGGGAACTGTCTGTGAAGCAGTGCCAGCCTGCTGACATGAAAGAAAACACACTCTGTACCATAGTTTAATCTCCTTTAAGGAATCAAAAATAGTTTTCAACTATAAAGAAGCACTGTATGTAGGGGTATAGTATATTTTATTTGGATTTTAAACTTCAAAACTTTATTTTTTATCACTTTTCAGGCAGCTCTACCATTAGAGACTCTAATTGAAAAAGAGGAAATGTCATTGACCTTTAAAAAAATGTAAAAACTATAATAAATTTTGAAAATAGGGCATTCCTTCCCTTAATAAGAAGATTTTTCACTCTTTAAAACCAACTACTAGTTCAAATAATGAGCTGGGGGAAAACCAAAACAATGCACTAAACTGTATTGAGAGGAATGAGGTTCATGAGAATCTATCTGCTGTTGCTAATGCTGCTCTAAGGTCCCACATAATTTAAGTGTAAATCGTTACCTAAAGACTGATTATCTTCACAGAGTTTCAATAGTTATCTGTTTTGCAGAAATTACTTGGGATGGATGCATGTTTAGAGTCTATTTTCTGACTTCCATCCTACAACTGAACACAAAATACAGGCACCATAGTGTATGTCCTGAAAAATAAATGTCATAAGGATATTTGATGTTGGCAAGGATTAGAAAGTTTAGAAAATCTGTTCCAGGAAACAAAATGTTCATGACTGAAACTGAAACTAAGAATTTATAAAAGTTTAGCATTATAAAAGCCAGCGTAATGCCATATGCTTTATATTTATAAGCATTGAATTTATTTTTTGTATATGTTCTGCCCTGAATAATCAAAGCAGGAACAAGAGTAGTTCCATATGTTCTGTTCCCATTGTTTCTAAAGCCATTTTCATTCAAAATAGGAGCTACAGGCTTCACCTTAATAGGTGGGTTGCATATTCAAAACTGGGAGACGCCTTAAGGCGTTCTTTCTTGAAAATGCTATTAAAAGTATAGCATGGTTAACTTAATGAATAGAGCAGTCTTATGCAACTGCAATTTTCTTTGAATATCATTAATGTGGATGAGAGCTGAAGAGTACATTCATGTAGATGGTGAATACTACACCAGAACACACTCTCAAACTTCAGAGCAAGAAAAATATGCTGAGAGTTCTTAAAAACCTAATTGGAATTGTTTCCATAGATTGACTTGTGTTAGAAAAATCTAGGAAAATTGGTAGTTAATGTTTGTTGGGATAAGAAATCAGTTTGGTACATAATCCTAAAAAGAGCCTACCCCGTGTTTCTGATGGGGTTTTGTGTATTGGGGTAAAGAAATATGACCGTGCAGATGCCAGTGCTTGCCCTTGAAACCAGGTGTGGGTTAAGTTTCATTGAAAATCAGATACTAAAGTTTGTTCTCAAGGAAGTTCAATCTTAGAGAACCTCAACATCTTTTACTTCCTATATCAGTGATGACTTCTACATGTGATGCCATGTGTATGTACTGTGGAGTAGAGCTCACGGACTATGTGCTGCCGTCTCACACTGTACTCAAAGTGGCTGATAAACGTGTGGTTTAGCCAGTGCAAAAATCTCCAAGAATGTGTCTGTTATCTTTCTCAGCACAATATTTGCATGTTGAGGAACATGTACTTTTCATACAAAAATAATTTGAATTGAAATAGCACGATATATTGTGTAGATTTTTTGTTCATGTACATATACATACTTGAAATCTTCAAAGAGCAGAAAGATTAATTTTGCTGAGTTCATTTCTTTTTTTTTAGAGTTGTTGTTTTGTTTTTTTTCATATTAAATAAAGTTTTAATATGTCTGCTTTCGTATGTCTGCCTCTGAATGACAGTGTTGAGAAGGGAACGGTTTCAATCTGAGAGTAGATTTAGATAAGGTATTAGGAAAAAAATTGTTTACTGAGGGTTGTAAGGTCCTGGCATAGGTTGCCCAGAGAAGCTGTGGCTGAAAGTGTTCCTGTTTCTGGAAGTTTTCAAGGCCAGGTTGGATGGAGCTCTGAGCAACCTGGTGTAGAGGGGCACCTTCTCATGTCAGGGAATTAGAACAAAATGATCTTTAAGGTCCCTTCCAACCAAACTATTCCATGATTCTATGATTAGCTTTTTGCTATCAAATGCTGGCTAATACTTTGACTAATACATTTTTTTAGTGTACATGCACCAGTTGCAAGTAAGTAAATACATTTATATAGAACATGTATGGGATTATAACACCACTACTGACTATAATGCTATATGGTGCATATATGGTGCATTCATGGTGCATTCATGCTGCTTTTTTAAGCTGAAAGTAAAATGATGTTCGGTTTTCATCTGCTGCTTTTTTGACTAAACTGGTTAAGCTTTCCAAGGAACTGATAGAAATATTTTAAAGATTAATCTGTAGTGCATGAGCCTATGTGGTCCTCTGCAAGTCATGGTTGGTGTTTTATTCAGTGGCATTTTCTAGCAAAATTGATAACAGGCTCAAACCTTCATAAGGTTTCTTTCTTTCATTTCATTGTATTTTAAATGCAGTTAAGCTTTTTTCCATCAAAGATTGTTATTCTGCTTATACACAACTAATATATACACAACTGAATTATAGAATGTTCTCATTCTGTACAATTCATTCATATGTGCAATATTGCACTAGTATTATACATCTTTCCTGCAAAAATACTTCTAACAGAATGTCATGGGTCATTCTGACTTACTTTTTAAATTAACAGATGATTGCTAAATATTACTGCCCCTAGTAGCAGTGGACAGTCTATATTTGTCAGATTGTGTCATTACTAACATGCTGTCACAAACTCACTAAAATCCAACACTTGTAGCATGACAGACCTGATCTTGCAGTGCATTTTTGGGTAGAATTCAAACTTATCTTTTCCTTTTTGATTTAACAATTTATGCTGTTCCCAGAGTGGTTTCTTTGTACCTCCTTAGTTACTGTTTAATTTTTGTATAGTTTGAGTTCCCAAATCAGTGATCAGTAGCTCATTTTCTTCCACATAGTAGACAGCAAGCCTGAGAGGAAAAAAGGGTGTTAAGTGACTTAATGTCAGGGTTAGTATTATCCTACACAACATGGTACATAATTTGCAGTTAAAACTTCTGTTTTCATTAAAAAAATTACAATATTTATTGTTTTTAAATATTTTGAAGAATATGTAATATCTAATATGGGTATTTCTTCTTTTATCTATACTTCTGAAGTTTCATATTAGAATTACATAGAAAAGCTCTTAATTCCATCAATGTTAAAGTCTCTACATTTGATGTTTGATTATGCCAGTACGTGTGGTAATATTTGGGGATTATGAACAACTTCACTACAACATGGTAGCTGGCTTTCAATTTTCATTCATCAAGAAATATCAAATGTATTGAGAGAGCTTTCCTTCAGCTTGCTAAAAGGTTATTAGGAAATGCTGAAAGATCAAGTTTATACTTGAAGCTACTCCAGAAGGAAAACTTTCTTTCAGCATCAGTCTGGCAATATGCTACATGCAATGTCTGTATTTGCTTATTGCTCTGAGATGACACACACACCTGACTCTTAATAAGGACAACATGTAATATATTGGACACATTTTACATGTAAATGTGTAAATCTACATGTGCAGATGTGAAAAAATATAGCACACTCACATGAGACGTGCTATACAGCAATGCTGAACTTAAAGGCATATGAAGAGTGAACAGCTAGCAAGGAAAACAGATTTCTTTATGGTGAGATGATGTGGAGTAGAATGAAAATCATTGCCATGGAAAGAATGCTAGGCATGTGAGTAAAAGAAGCATGTGGAAACTTGGTGAGAAGTGTTACTTTAGTTTCAATAGTGACCACCAAATTGTGTATTCATAAAAACACACTGCTACTTAAACTGTAAGTGGTGATGGCTTCATTGAATTGTGCTCAAAACCAAGATCAACAGCCACTGGACTGACACAGGCTGGCATCCCAGGTTTTAGGCAGTGAGATTTCCAAGTGCTTTTCCAGAAATTGTCTGATTTCTCTCATGTGTTGTAGTAGTGTTTGCTTGTTTGTTTGTTGTTTTTTGGTTTGGTTTGTTTTTTGTTGGGTTTTTTTTGTTTTGTTTTTGGAATGGGAGCTTCTTGTTTGTGCTTGCATTTTCTAAAAGAGAAAATTTTTCTCCATGTACTTCAACATCAATACAACAAGACTACAAACAAGATAATCTCCAAGTTTTTATTTATGAAAGGATGTGTTAAAGTCTGTTTTATGTGTACCTTAAGCATATATTTATGTTTTACCTAACTTTACTAAGTGTGTGCATGGATGCACAGTCAGTTTTGAATATGGTGTGTGTTCATGGAGTGAAACAGTATTGAGTTGCTTGTTGGTTTTTATGTCCATCATAAAGACTTCACTGAATCTTTCCATCAACTGTGTGTGACTAAACAAAAGCCAGATGGTGATAAAGTCTTGCTTTTGCAGTTACATTCAGACCAGTAAAGACTTAGGAGTGTCTGTAGTTGATTACTGATGTTAAGAACTTCTATGGATGGCGGGAATACCTTCTGTAATACATTCTTTTGTAAATGAATGCTTTTCCAATGGTCTCAACTGGTGAAATATCTTCCTGGATTGATTTTAAAGGTTGGTTTTTTTTCTTAGAAGGGTGAGGGTTAATTGAGAATATATTATAAGTCTGCACTCCTTTCCTTTTAAATGAAATCTTCATTTTTGTCATGCTTGAATATTTACAATTCTTTTGACTTGTCTGCATTTAAAATGATGCATGCACATTTGACAATCTGTAATAGTTCAAGGCCAAAAATATTTCTTATTATATAAATAGTATTTTGGTAGACCTTTCTTAGTTATTATTAGGTCATGATTTCTTTCCTTATCCTGAAATCATAAAATCATAGAATATCCTTAGTTGGAAGAAACCAACAGGGTTCATCAAAGTCCAACTTCTGGCCCTGCACAGGACACCCCAAAAATCACACCACATTCCTGAGGGCATTGTCCAAACACTTCTTGATGTCTGTCAGCCTTGGTGCTGTGACCACTGCGCTGGGGACCCTGTTCCAGTGCCCAATCACCCTCTGAGTGAAGAGCCTTTTCCTAATATCCAACCTAACCTTCCCCTGCACAGCTTCAAATACTTTTGAAAGCATAATTTTAGTTACCTGTGGGCTAGTTTTCTTTGCACCGAGAAAGAATGTGACAGGTCAAAATAGAAATATTTCTTTGAAAAATATGTGTTAGGATATCAATGTCAAAAGTTTCAGTCTGATACTGAAACTCAGTTGCCTTACATGCCCTTTAATTATGGAGGAACATTAAAAAGAGATGGAAGATTAAGAAAACTTGCATCCTGAAATTTTAAAGTTTCATCATGTGGAGCTACAATTCGAAGTGTGATAAGTTTTCTGCACCAGTTGGATTCCCTTGTGAGCTTCCATTGCCTTGCTTCATGTCCTTTTTTTGCAGCAATAAGAGCTGTCAGGATGTATCATGAGAGAAGAGGACAGGCACATGTAAGACAAAAATGCTACATTCTCCTATTCCTTTTATCCTATATGCCTATATGGTGGCATATTTGTCTTTTCAACAAAAATAAAACACTCTTCTGGAGAGAGTAGAAACATTTCACGTAAAAATGTAACATTGTCAAGTCTTTCCTTCTATTGAGAATTGGTTTTTTTAAAACTTTTGCAGATAACAGTAAAGTTATTCCTAGAAATAATAATAATTAAATCCCCTTATTTTTTGTGGTTTACAAGCCATTACAGGTGTCTCGTATTTAACATTTCCCTTATACCTTCTCTGAATGGAAAATGGGGAAGTTATGAAAAAAGCACTGTGAATGAATGTATTTCAGATATGTGGCCAGAGATAATATTAGCCTTCTGCTTTCTGAAATGCTCTAATTAGTATTTTGACTAAATCCTACATTTTGTGGTAATAATTCCAGAGTTTTCTATTCGGTTCCCAAAGCATTATTTGAACCAAAGTTTCAGTCTTCTAAGATCCTATATGCATAGGCATTAGAATAGGATCAGTTACTCAGTTCTGTTCTTAGTCTTCCTGTCTTTGAGTGAGGAAATATTTTACAAAAGTATTGGACTATTTTATTGCCAGCTTACGTTCTTCTCTTTGTTAAAGACTATTGTGCCAGATATTTCTCTGCCACTTTGCAGAAGTTGTCCCTGAGACTGGGAGAGTTGAGGATGTGTTGAGAATGTTCAATTGACTTAATGACATCGTGTTGTACAGCTGAATACTCAAGAGTTTTCAAAAGCACCTAAACAGATGATGAACTGTGTTTTTTATTTGTGCTTTATCTTTTCTGAAGTACTTATGTACATAAAGAAAAAAAACAAGAGAGAAAAATAATTGAAAGGTTGCAGATGACAGAATGGATCCGCAAATCTTCATATAACATTATTTTTATTGGTGTGATGTGTGCTGCTTCCTAAAGAAACTTTTTTTTACCTGTTGCTTACTTGCCTTTCGGAGATGATTATTCCCAGGCCATGAATGAGCATTGTTGATCTTCATCACTGATACAAGTTTTCATTTAATGGTGACCACACTCACTCAGTTGGGAACTGTTCATTCCTTCTAATGAAAGGAAACAAATGGCTTTCTTTATTAAAGCTGATGCATTTTCCAATCAGTGGGAAAAGAAAGGGCTTCTGAGAACTTGAAAAGATCAGAGGAAAGCTGATTAGCCTTTGCAGCTCAGAAATAAAATGTCACTGTGCAAAAGGAGAGGAAGACTGCAGGTCTTGAAGGAAAAACATTCCTCTTCATGTAGATCACTATTAAGAATACAGTATAAAAGGTAATTTCATTCTAAGGAATCTTTACTGATACAATCACTTAAGATGTCTTTGGCAGTTTGAAATACAAAGTGTATCTGAAAACTTTTGTAATTGAAAAGTATTTAAGGTCTAAATGGTTAAGAGTGGTAAAAACTGCTCCTGCTATTATCAATGCCATGATTATTTTTTGTTTCCTTGGAATACAGACTTGCTTGTAAATCAATGTTTAATTTTTATTATTTTCATTCACATAGAAAAAATTATTTTTAGGCATCTTACTTATGGAAGGAACTAAGTGAAGGTCTTAGAGCAACCCAGGTTCAGGAGAAGAATACCAGGTCTTAAAAAAGTAAGAAACACCTGAGAACATCAAGCATATAAGCCTTCAGTAAATTGACAGCATATGAGAAAGAGAACAACATAAACAATTTATAAAAATATTGCAGCTATCAAAAGCCAAACCAAACCAACAACACAACAATTGCCACCTTTTTGTTGGGAAAGTGTTTATTATGCTGAAGGCAGCATGTGTTAAAATTTTGTCAACTTGACACATGCCCATGAACTATTTGAACAAAGTATCTTAATCCAATTCTATGGATTTCCTGATTTTATTATGACATGTGGGCTTTCTTTTTATTTTTTTCGCCTCCCTATTCAGTCCCAAGAGGTAAGACTCCTACAAATCATTTGGTGCTTTTCAGTGGTCTGTGTCTGCTGAGTCGGCAGAATCAGCAATCAAGCTACTTGGTCTTAAATCAAGGAATCTAAATAATTTAAATGCTTTTCTGGGTTTTGACTAGTAATTTAATGTTTAATGTCAGGTCTGATTACTCAAGTCACTGTTCCGTATCTAACAATAGCAGAGCCAGGACTTCTAGAAGAAATTAGTCATTAATATCCATTAATGAACCTCTGGTCCTTGAATTTCTCCAAACTCCTTTTGAATCCACCATCAGAGCCTCATTTTGTACCCTGACAGAAACAAATTCCAGAAGTTCAAAACCTACTGTGTAAGATTTCTTAAATCTATTAAATGTCCCTTACTTCCAATCTTGCAGGACTTTGTTGTAACAATTTTGCCTTTACACTATACAGCGTCTTCATGGTTTTTGAGACATGATCACATCCCCTTCAGCTTTTTGGTCTTTGAAATGAAAAGTTCCATACCTTTCTAGCTTTTCTTCATGAGGCAGCTGCTCAAGCTGCATTTTGAGATGGAGATCAGAACTGCTGCAGTGTGGGCTTCTGTTTCCTTTTCTTTGTATTCTTTGTAGTGATGCCCGAAGGGTTGTTGGCTTTTTTTTTTGTCTGCCAGTGTACCCTTGCTGACAGATTTCAAATTGTTGGTAGTGACTACAGAATCCAGTTGTCTGCTGGTTTGAGTTCAGCACTGCAGAGGCATCTTTCAGATGTTTACAAACTTGCACCTGTTTACCCTGCAGCTCATCTGCCGTCTGATGCTCACACACTTAGCAAGGTACTCACTATTGTTGTGGCATCTGTCTGGCTGGGAAAGCTTAGTACTGTCAGTAGACTTGGAGGTCTGACAGAGCACTTCCTTTCCTGTCACGAATGGTGAATAAAATGAGTCAATCACAGCACTGATGCCTGGAGGGCCCCAGGACTGACTCCCCTTTGCCCTGAAAAGTGAGCATTAAGCTCTTCCTTTGCTTTCTCTCTCTTAATTAGCTGTTTCTCTAATGGAAGGATCCTCAGATAAAAAACAGTGCAGTTTCTGTAGCTATTTCAGTAGACAAACCTTATTAAAGGAGTCTTGAAAAATCCAGATAGATTATGTCTGCACGATGTCCACACAGTTATTGATCCTCTTCAAAAAACTGGCAGGCTGCTGGGCCAGGATTTGCCTTCACAGAAAGCCAGATTGTCCCCTTCCAAACAGGCTGTTTATGTGTAGGCTCAGTCACTGCATATTTTACTGTAGACTCTCCATCTTGATTTACATCTTGAGATGCAAATTAGACTCATCAGTAGTTCCTGGAATCCCTTAAAAGTCTCTTTTGGTAGACAAGAATTACCCTGGCAAGCCAGGTAGTCCCCTGGCACAGCAATAGTTTAAACATCTTAGTCTTGCAGCTAAAATGTGAGTTCCTTCAGAGCTCTTTTATGAGAGCTGTTATTCTACATATAATTTATTAATTTGATTTAATATTTTATTTGCCTTATGAAAAGAGTAGAAATTGATCTAGTTCCTCTTCTCTGCCTTTCTCAATGACGAATTTCCCCATCATCCTGTAGTAAAGCAAACTCTGTTTATGTCCTTAATATTCCTGAGTGTGCGTTCTGTACTTTTGTCCTAGGTAGTCCCGACAGATGTTATATCTGCTTTTGAAGTATTTAAAACATCTTAAAGTCACTTTTCAACGTTCATGTTGCCATTACAAATTTGTCTGTCTGTAGATTAAGTTGATGTTGTTTCATGCCTAAGTCTTTTGGGGGATATGTTAATCTAGGCACAGTGACAGGACCCAAGGGAATGTCCTGAAGCTCTATCAGGAGAAGTTTAGCTTGGATTTTAGGGAAAGGTGCTTCACACAGAGGGTGGCTGAGTGCTCAAACAGGCTCCCCAGGGAAGGGGTCACTCCTGACAGAGTTCAAGAAGCATTTGAACAATGGTCTCAGGAACATGGTGGGATTCTTGGGGTGACCTATGCAGGACAAGAAGTTGAACTCCAGTGATCCTTGTGGGTGCCTTCGAATTTAGGATACGCTATGATTCTGAGTAAGGACAACAATTTTACGCAGATGTATGACTAAGCATTGAAGCATCTGGAGTGTATCACACTCTGGATCACTGCTGTTCTCCATTAGCAATTTAAACATGCCTGGTGACTTTGAAGTACCACAGATAATGGTCTAGAGAGAAACTAGTAAGCCTCGGGCATTTTTCTGGTGTTTTTTCTTTTTTTTTTTTTCTTTCCCTAAGGTGGAAGCTTTGGAAGAACTAAATGAGCACTATAAGGACCATTAGATATAGAAAAAAACCTCAGGACAGCTAGGAGAGTCAGAAAATGCAATTTCAGCCTAAAGGATAAAAAGATGTCATTAGAACCAGTTGATGGTATACAATTTTTGTCACATTTTGAGTATTTTCATGGACAGCTTTTAACACATTTTATTTTAGGGAGCAGTTCTGAGTTTATTTTAAAACTTAAATCACATTTTTGCAGTTAAAGACTTCAACTTCCCCCCCCCCCCATTTGTTTTTTTGTTTTGTTTTTGATTTTTCCATTCCATAAAAGTTTTGATTAACTGCCATTGCAGGTAAATACAAGAAATTCAGATCAGTAATTCTTTGAACAAACATTTGTCTTGAACATTATTTAGGATGTTTTATCTTCAGCGTTTTCCATGTGGCTTGGTGACACAGATGTTGATTTTTAAGTCCTTTAACAGGTTGCTATGCCTGAAGGAATTCAGACAGAGACCTTATGTTTTCTGGGAAATTGATGTTTCTGTTTCACTGCTCTGCTCCTAAATGTCACAAATACACATTCTACGTAGAAACAGTAGAGCTCAATCTGAGCTGTGAGCTTATATGAAAATTTAGAGAAATATCAATCCAATGGATCAATACCAATTTCATCTTATACAAGTTATTTCATCAGCTTCTCATCTCAGCAGTGAGGAGAAAAACCTAGAGCAGTTTTTTTGGTTTTTTTTTTAAAGAACAACTGTTTAATCACAGTACGACTTAAAGCAGTGAAGTCTGAGAAGCTTTAATGTATGCAGAGGTATTATGTACAACATCACAGTAGCTATATGGAAATACTCTGTGACACATATGTAGAAATCTGTTTATCTGTTTTCCGTTGGTGTAGTCAGGTAACTTACATTACCTGACCTGAGATACCTTACATCTGATATTTGAAATACAGCATGTTATCTATATACTTACCTGTGTCTCACCTTGTTGGAAAATTCAGGTAAATATTGTCTTGGAGCAATTGCAAAAGCATTTATTTAACCTCTCCTATATTTATTTTATTTAAAATTATTCTGTAATTTGTTCTTTCATTCTTTTCATATTTAAGAACACAGAAAAGAAAGCTTTGTTTCCTTTATGAAATTCTGTACAGCTAGAAAAGGCCAGCACACTAAATTTAAAGAGTGATTCTCCTGTGGCAGTTACACATTCAAGCTGCAGTTGCATACAAATGAACACAAGGAGAAAATGAAATTTACTGGCATGAGTTCTGATTTCTAGGAATTGCTTCTACATTTGCTGAGCTGGCTCCTGTCACTCGCAAACACTGCTTGGTTAATATAACTAAACCAAATCAGGATCAAAGGAGTTTAATTAATTTAGTGATTTATTAATGATGCATAATTAGCCAGCAATCAGTGAAATACACATTTGGGATCAATATAACTAATACAACGGATGAAACAGAATACTAAAGGCTTCTAAAGCATTAATAGTCTTTACATATTCAAAACATCCTTTTGCAACTAATCCTTGCAATTACCAGGCACCTCTTTCTGGGGCTGTGGGCACACACAGTTGCAGGAGATGTGGGTGCTCCAACTGTCTGCGTAGTTGTGCTGCTCCCCATCATCAGCTCAAAAATAGAAAGGGAAATGCTAAAAAAAAAAAACCAAAAAAAAAGGTACTGCATGATGTTGACACTGTTAAAAGGGTGGACTGGAGAAACACCAGAACATGATTCCCAGCTCTTCTGGAAGGATGGCTTTATAGAGATTATACAGTCTTTAGAATACTAAAGGCTCCAAGCTGAGCTAAAGGGAAAACATTACCCATGGTGCTTAGACATTTGTTCTTAAACTGTTCATTTCACAAACGAGATTAAGCTAACAGCAAAGTAACTTTCCAGAAGGCAATGGCCTGCAGAATCAGCATTCTAGAGTGTGTTGCTACGGTTTACCCACTCGGGTTTTGGCACTTCTTTTCCTCCATCTACATAGAAGTTTTGACCTTGTCAGGAACCAAGAACATCTGTAAATAGTTTCTGTAACTTAAATGTAGTCCAACTGAAGAGCCGAACTGTAGTGAAGAAAGTAACTTCTATAGGTCAGCAGAACTTTTTTAATTCTAGCCTAATTTAGGTGGCTCAAAATGCAAGTTTTCCACTAATTAATAATTTTAAGTAGACATAATTATCTTCATAGATTTTTGTGAGTTAGAAAATTGCTTCATTTTTTTCAGTATCTAAAATCTTAATAAAAACATAGGGATGCTTAAAGTATGTCTAGTGGTTCTGTACCTATAAAAAGTATACTGCTTTGGTGTGCTGTGTTTGGTTAGAACTAGCAGGGGTATTTCAAATTTATTTCTACCCTTTCATCTGTGGTCTCCCGTTGTTATTATAATAGCATATTAACACACATTTTCCTGCAATTACTGCATTTAATTTTAAATATGCCTTCTGACATTTTCTGCCTTCAGTACAAAATAAGCTCACTTCATCTATTTGATTTGCTGACGTGAAGTACACAAAATATATTGGATTCTCTTATCTGAACTTTTCTGTTTATTTGCACATCAAAGAAAACACGTTAAAATGTGACTAGAATAACCCTGTTTGCTGAAGTAGGCAACAAAAGCTTGAAGACATTTGATGGGAAGTGGAGAATTGCATATCAAACGTGTAATTTAAATATTTCTAATGCCGCTATTTCTGATATCCTGCTGCTTAAAAGTTATTAAATCTGCTATCTTTCAAGGCCAAGATAACAGGAGACAAAATATGAAGCAAAATAGAGTTTTCAGGATGCAGTAGCATTTTAAAAACAAGAACTGCAAAGTTTCTTTGGACCCCTCAGGTAAAAATTATATAAACCCACAGATGACAGTTTAATGGGTTTAGGTGGGAGGATGAAGCTTTGGAAAATCAAGAAAGATGGTACAGAAACCCACAGATGGATTCAGCTACTGACTCTAAGATTCAATAATGGCAATCATGATGGTGACTTACTGCTAGAGATACATAATTTAGGAGCATTGAGGGCTTGTATAACAATGAATAATCCCAGTAGAGACCCTTGAGGGGCAGCACTCATTATGGTTTCCATGTGGACACTGAGCCACCAACTGTAGCTCTTGGTCATCTAGACAATTTTTCATACATCTACTAGCCCACCCATCAAACCCATGTTTCTCAAATTTGAAGGTAAGAGTGTTGTGGGGAGCTACCTCACAGTCCTTACAGGAGTCCAGACACATGCCATCTGGACCTCTTCTCTTGTCTATTGAGGTAGTCACTCTGTCGCAGAAGGTCACTTGGTCAGGCAAATAGTTTGGTTCTGTATTTACATTTTTTTACTGTATTTTGTTAATTGCTAAAACTTGTGCCTAATCCAGGATTATTATAATGAATTTTAAACATTCAGTGTTCAGTCTGTCTCTTGTCCAAGCTGAATACATATATTAATTTGAATTTTAGAAATTTGTGAATGAATAATATTTTGAGAAATAAACAAACAAAAACCCTCAAACATCTAAAAGAGAGAACCAAAGCTGTGCCTTTGGGTTCTCTCTTTGGGCATGGAATCAAAGCAATAAATCTACTGTCTGTGGAGTGTAGATGATTAGGAGCTTTCAGGACTTTCCTTTACAATAAAAAGAAATGAGAAGGGTATACACTAAATATATACCCTGAAAACTGCTGCTAACATAAAATATTCTTTTAATTGCAGATGATTCGTGTTTCAATATTTTAAAAAGAGAAAAAGCTGTAGCTGAAGACCCATCCTTCATCTTCTGAGAAAGATTTTGATGCGTAGGAATAAAGGATATTAGAATATATTCAAAAATTAGGAGGATTAAATACAACATGCAGATGTTACTCAGTGAATTAGTTGTTAAAAATTAGACCTTTTAAAGAAACTATGCAAGAGTATATATTAAGTAAAATAGAAGGTGTGTTTGAAATTAAGTTCAAGAAAAGGCAGTTTAAGAAGTGGCTCTATGATGAGATTTTCTTTCTGAACTATTGAAATATTTTGCACCCTAAAAAGGAAGAATAATAACTTTTTAAAAAGGAAAGTCAAATTTGACAGCTGATGTTGCAACTTCATAAGGATAGGATATAATATTTTACAAGTATTATAATTTTAAGATATATAAAATTAAAAAATATAAAAATAATACTCTTTTTATAAGGACTTATGTCATTCTCCCCCATTGAAATCAACAATAATTAGTTTGTCCAGACCCAAATATCCTACACTGTTTACTGACTTATATCCAGATATTGGAAAGAAAATGATGCATCTGTAGTTGCTTCCAGCAGAACCACCTGACTATAAATAGCTGGAAAACAGTCTACTTATCTTTCTGTTTCTCCAGACACCAGTCCTTCTTCGCTGTCTTCCATTTCCATTTTAGTGTGTTCTCAGAAGCACTAGTATTTGGGTAAAACACATTGCTTTATTTGAAATGTGCATAATCAGTATTCTACAGGTTTTCTACAGATAGGTCTCCCAAAAGATTGATCCTGACAGAACCTAAACCAAGGAAAAACTCTGTATTTGCTTCCCTTTCTTTTACCACTGTAGGGATTTTTGAATATTTTAATTTTTTTTCCTTTTCTTCTTCTCATTTCTGGAAAATTACTCTTAATATCAGGTGTGCATCTGGAGAGGTGGCTGCTGATTTCTTTCTGGACAAAGGGAATTAAATAGCATTCAACGCATCTGGACTTCCATGACTTTTCCAGAAAGTTTGTGCCAAACTGGGTCTCCTGCTTGCCCATCCCCTTGCCTCCTTCTCTTGCAGCACAGTGTGTTCACAGCAATGGTAGAGGCCATTTCAAAATGAGCATGACTCATTGTGTAACATAAATACAATGTGCAACATAAAACTATTACGAAAAAGAATCAGAAAAAGTCCTAGTACTAATTAAATACATAATACATAATTTTAAATAGGAGTAGGTTTTGGGTCAGGCATTTTAGTAATCCTATAAAAACAATAATGAACTTGGTATGTTGTTCTAATAGTGAGGTCAAATCCCATATAACATTTCAGACAAATGGAGGAAGACCAGACATTGTTAAATTTGCTACTGCTTTTCCTTAATAACCTGAAAATATTTTTTTTCTCAAAGTTTGCATATATGTGTTTATATAAATTCTCTCAGCCTTATGAGAATATACCAGAATTAATTTCCTTTTAATGGTTGTATCATGAGGCAACCTAGACCAACATAGGATATGTAAGACTGTATGCAAAGTGTTTATATGAGCTCTCATTTAGTTGTTGTGTTGTAAGGGGATGAAATGATTGGGCTTTAAAGTCAGCTACTCAAAGTAAAAACTGATTAATTAACATAAAATCTGAGCACCAAGACTTATCTGGAGGATTCTAAATGATGATTGAATAAATTCCTTTAACTATAA
This sequence comes from Campylorhamphus procurvoides, assembly GCA_013396655.1. NCBI lineage: Eukaryota > Metazoa > Chordata > Aves > Passeriformes > Dendrocolaptidae > Campylorhamphus > Campylorhamphus procurvoides. Next base: position 329,426 of record WBMV01002499.1, read on the forward strand.
ATAATTCTTGCAAAACATCTGCTCCTCAGTGTACTCCCTTGTTAACATTTGGAGTTATACAGTCAAACAGAGCCGTCTAACCTTTGTTTTATTTTTGGTTTTATTTTTTGCTTGTTTGTTTGTTTGGGGGGTTTTGTTGGTTTTCTCTTTAAGACTTACCAAGAAACAAGGCTGAAGAGCCTGGAGGGCTTTTAACTGAACCTACTGTTTGGTTATGAAATGTGTGAAAGTAGAAATCTATTGATACATTTGGGAGATAGAGCAGGTACTTCTTAAACAATGCCAGTGCAGTGCTTTCAGCTCACCAGGCTGTTCCCTGTGGATGAAGAGGGAACTATACAAATATTAATTGCTTTCAAGTTAGGGATAATAGCAGTATTTGGAGTATGCCAGATGTTTTCTTTCCTGAGAAAGTTTCAGTTTCTCAGTTGGAGTTTTCTTATCATATTCAGTGTTCCAGACAGTTTTGGAATTGTGTCCTTAAAATGCTCAATGTTTTAATGTTGGTTTCACTTAGCAAGAATTGAAAAATGTTAGTTTTAGTTATTCTAGCATTTCAGTAGGCTGTTCTTAACAAGTTAAGATCTGGTGATTCATGGCAGTTTTCATCAGTAAGCATGTAAAAAAACCCATACAATTTAAAGATTGAACACAGCTGTGATATAGAGAATATGCAGTTTGGAAAGCAGGAAAACAACAGAAGGGCTATAAACAGAGTTTTCTCATCAGCCAGAATTAAGAAAGTTGCAAAATCTCATGCAAATATTTATGCGGAAGTAATAAAATTTCTGTGCAGTACCTAATGAGGTCTGGAGTCAAGCTGTCCAAATAATAATTCATGTGCTCTCACCATCAGTGATTAATTGCAAACATTCATTTTTTTCCTAAAAATTACATTGTGTCTTAGTACAGTATTGGAGTACAAAATCTGTTTCAAGAAGCAGAAAATGTTGTCAGGAGAATTTTCTGCCCTTCATTCTATGACAAATTCATATTGGCACATTTGTTCCCCAGGCCTAAGAATTTATCTGGCTATCCAAATAGCATAACTTTAAGTGTATGTATATATATTTAATGATAGGACTGCGAAATACTACTGTAGAAGCCCAGATTAGGTGTCAGGAATATCAATGCTTGGCTCATCCCAGGTGAGGATGGTGATGAACAAACTAGTTCACAACTATTTAACAAAGGTTAAGTTGCACCTATGGTGAGGTGTGACTCCTCTACAGTCTGAAAAGAAATAAAATACCTGAACAGTGTTTAAAGTACTGGTATTGGGAAAGGGAAATGTTAATGTTATTATCTTTGGTTCCGTCAGTGCCTCTCATTCCAGAGTTTTTGGACTGGGACTGTGTATAATTACAAGTACAGCAGTCTTCTTGACTGCATTGTTTTTATCTTCCAAGGGGAAATAACTGCTCTACAGATACTTGAGGGATTTTAACAGTCCCATTAACAAAAAAAGTTATGCACTTTGTGCAATGATCATGTATCTGAAGTCATGCAAAGTTGTTCTAACTAGTTTTAACCAGTTTTTCAGCAGTACCTGAAATCCTCCTGATGGCTAAATGAATCCTTTTAAGAGCTGAGATTTTACTTCAACATGCAGTAACACAACTACTGCAATAAATGCAATCAAATTAGATGTGTTTTATTTCTTTGCCAGACTGTTTTATCTCTACTCAGGGAAAAATATGAATATGAAGTGTATTGCTTAGATGTACTTCTTAGTTAAGCACGACTGTCTATGCTGTTTTTGTATTTTGAATTTAATGCAGTGCTAAATAGAAGGCACTTAAAAATTGTATCCACATGTTCTGCATCTTAGCGTCTAAAAAATGCTGGCATTTACAGTTTGTTGAAAGGTGTTACGTGACTAAAGACCATATAGTCCAACATAGCAACATTTATTTAAATTTTCTTTTCAAATTTCTGCTCTTTATATATTATCTTTTTCTTAAGTTTTCAGGTGCCCATGAGGGTAGTCTGTCACCTGGCTCTGAGAACAGGCTCCACTAGAATGAGGACATTGTAAAGGTCACTCTTATTCTGATGCATTACTACAAAATTTACTGCTTTGGTTGCTCAGAAGCACTATAGGAAAGGAATAAAGCTAAGCTACAAAGTAGGAGTATCTGGTAACTTTTCCTATGTGCATCTGGGCTACTTAAATTTCTGTGTATACCAGGACACCTACAAAAATGGTTTCATTTTATAGAGAATTTGACTTAAGAAAATCAAATAACAATTCAGGGAATTTTTAATGAGAAATTCTTTTTAGTTCTAATTTAATTGACTCTCATGCTTTAATAATGGGATTGGATAATTTAGAGAGAAGTTTTAATTCTTTTGTTAGAGTGTGTGATCTTTGAGAAAAGAATGTGTGGATTCTTACATAAAATTTTTTGTGTGACTTTGAGGTTCCTCATTTGAGTTGAGCAATACTTTTGTAAGGATGCTGGAATGAAAATTGTGGAAGTACTTAATGCAAGTCAGATAAATATTAATGACTGTATTTATTATAATGTTTACTACTTAAAGTGTAGTTAGCAATTTAAGGAATGATGAATGTTTTCTTATATCTTCTACTGCTATCCTCCAAAATATTATAGGAAAATGGATTGATAATGAAAAGGCAGTAAGTTTCAGGTCTTGTATACATGTGCAAAGTTTCTCAGTGTCACCTCACAGCATTTCTACTATGTCAGTTGTGAATTTGTGCTCTAATGTGTTGTTACTCTTCATCCACAGATGAAAGAAAAGGCATCCATCCCTTATGGATGCATTGAGTTAGATACTTTCCCCCCCTCTTTTATACTGCCCCCCCAATTCCTACACATAAATGCTATGTGAGGCCAGGAAAACATCTCTTTCAGTGTATTATTCAATCATGAGTTACTATTATGATGTTTTAGAAACATCATAACAATAAAATCCTTTACAAATGCCATACACCTATAGAGTTATAACCCTTGTTTCTAGGCTAGTCTTGCTGTTTTCTGGCACCTATCTTATTGATGGGAAACAGAAGTCAGACATAAATAGCACTAAGCCCTTTTAATTGCTGTTATTAATGTATTTTGCTCTTCCATGAAGCATGCAGTAGCACTTTTATGGAAGTTTAAAATCAGATCCAACATAAAAAAAGCAAGTGCATCATGTCCTCAGTGGTATAGATTTGGTGCACAGGCCTCATCAAAACATTCAGACATCAAAAGAATGGAATAAGATGTTGCTCTGGCAGCTGGTTTTTAATACATTTCTTCTTCTAGAGGGAGAAATGTGTCTAACTATGAAAATGGTTGGTTTCCTGGCATCTGAAGCCATGCACACTTTATTTTCATGAGTGAGATACACGATACATATAGCAAATGCAAGGCTAGCAGAATTATTAACCGAACTCCAATTCCATCACAGTTTGTCTTTGGTGTTTTTTATCACTGGGGAAAAGCAGTGTATAATTCTTAGCACTGCCTCCAGCAGAAGTCCTTTATTTTCTCTGGTAAGAGAGAGTAACCTTACTGTAGTTTAGCCATCTTCAGGAAACACTAACTGCCTCTGCAACCAGCACCATAGATGTGGAATTTATTGTGCTATTTTGGGTTTTGTGGTCCTGATGAAACCCCTACATCTCTCTGACATTTACGAAGCAAAAATCGTGATCACCTTGTGCTAAATTCAGAATTGTCAAGTCAGCCTTAATCATTACTAATCAATTAAATCCTTGTGGGTCACACACTATATCCAACTGGAGTTTGAAGATTCCTTTGACATGGGTCTGTTTAACTGAGACTGATTAAATTTACATTGTCAGCCATTTAATTATTTTCCAATTTTCCAATTCTGTACAAATGGATATCAAATGGTTTAGTCTTTGCCGTGAATTTAAGGCTGTATTCTTTTATATAGCAATTTGACATCTAAACTCTGGGATTAGCATACTAAAGTCTAGAAAGGAGGATTTCTGTCATTTTAGTTAAACAGATACACCTGTGGCTATATTTTTTTTCACAATTTTCAATTTGTAGTGAAAGCATTCACTATTATAAAAGCATTCAATTATGTTAGTGTATTTTATTTCTCCCCTCATCCTAGATTCATACTTCAGAAATCTTTAAAGAAGCCTTTAAACCTACAAAGGTGTCTGACTTTTTCTGGTTCATGCATATATTGGTAGAATCAATCATGTTCCTAGCCTGCTTATCCCTGAATCAATTGTCACAGTCTCAGACTTGGCCTTTAAGGGCTATAATGATTTCAAAATGAAAAAAAAAAAGTCTTTTGCTGGATGATGTAGACCCAGTCCAAATCTGCTTTTACTTTAGGAACTTTCAGGATTGAAGTGGTAGATTGCATTGCTGGCAAGGATCCAGATCTCTTGAAAAAACTTGATGGGATTTAATGGAACTAATAATTAGGACATCTGACCCTGCCACTTGGAGTACTGCAAGTGGCATCTTGGGGCCAGCTCAAAGTGTGAAGACAAGCCTTCTACAAGCAGGGGAGTTGTCATAGTACCAAGCTTATCTACATAAATTTGAGGAGAAAAAAAAACCACCTTTATATTCCTACATTGCATCTTCATTAGTAGCTATTAGTCATTAGTAGCTATTTATTTGGACATCTAAGGATTACCCACTTATATAAATCTTATGAAGTTCTTCCAAACAAGATTTTTAATCTCATGCAATAGATGTTTATTTCTTTATTTACTTTGAACCACTTGATCATCTCACACTACAAACAGGATACTAGACAAAGGAAAATGCCCAAAGAATTGAGAATTAAACAGTGAAGACCAAAAGTACTGATGCTGTGCTAGAAGAATGCAGTGGGGCTAAACCATTGAAGACTGACTGCCATTTGTATTCCATATTAGAAGGTATCTGCCTGTTGAATTTAAGGAAAAGGTTTTGCAGGTCTTGCATTTGTGCTCTGCCTCTAGTAGTTTTCAATCCTGGCTCCATAGAACTTGATCTTTTTTATTGATAGTTCCAGGCAGTGTTTTAGTTTAAATTAATATTGAAGTGAGGTATTTATCATTGAATTGAGAAAAAACAGGTGGATTTCACTGTGAACTCTCTTTTTCTCTTGATTGCAGAAGTCTTTTCCCTTTGTTGATCAGAATTACAAGTTCCTCTTCTGTCTGTGAGTGAAGTTGTGGGTAATAAACTCCCTTCATCACATTTCATCATTTCAGAGAACTGATTCATTGTGTGTAGTTTATACAAGATATCAAGGAGACTAATTACTGTAGATAAGAAGTAAATGTAATGGCATTCACTTGATAATAAGAAAACATGCAAGTGTATTTAAAATTATCTAAGAGAAATGCAGTTTGGTTTAACAGAAGTCTAGATACAGCTTTCATATCACATTAAATTCATTAGAAAATGGAAATTGGTTTATTATTTAAATTTGAGATGGGAGTTCTTTAGTGCTCCATTTTCAGTTTGTCATCAGTTAAAGACAGTTCAATCTATTTATCACTACATTAATCTCATGCTAATGAGGTTAACATAGTGAGTAGCCCAGCATTTCATTATATTATGTTTATTTGAATGGCCAACTTGAGTACACCATATTTAATTGAAACAGTAATTTGGAAAATGTCATAGGTTAGAAATGAGTCTGGAAATAGAGTTTCCTTTGCAAGGCATGTGATAGAAGAAACAAAAAAAAAGATAAATTAACCATTTTAAATATATTTAATGTAAAGAAAACAAACAAATCCAAAAACCACCAGGTAGTGGTGCACCACTACCAAAAAAGACAAAACACAGGTTATGTTGAGTTTGTAAATTACAAGTTTTCAGCCTTTGCAAGGAAAAAAAAAAAGGGGGTTTATTGTTCAGTAGTGAAGAGAATTGATATTTAGGAGTTGCTGGAGCAGCTGTATCTCAGACCCCAAGATCCCACCTGCAACTTTCCTTCCTTAAGACCTTGCCTCCCTCACCAGATGGCCTTGCAGCCTAAGGAAAATGATGTGGTCTCATGGTCTTCCAGAGAAGCAAGATCCTACTACAGAGGAGCCTGGGGTGTTTTGCACTGAATCCACATTAGCCATTTGCTGTGTCTCAATGTCAACCAGAAATCCATTCCTATGTTTAGAATTCAAATGCTTGGCACAAGTACAGCGGTCTGGTGTCTTTTGAGCAAAAAAGACCAGAAAATGGGGATATGATGTTATACCTGAGATTGCCCTTTTGGGAGATTTCAGCGGCAAAAACCTCTGCACTAGTGTTGAAAAACAAACTTTTGCTTGAACTGGCAGTTTTCTTGGCTCCACTACGTGAAAGTGGTATGACCGGGGAAACCTTACAAACCTTACTCTGCAGCACCTTTGAACTGTAAAAACCGCAGTATTAATATATAAACCAAGTATGTTCATTTTGAAAACTATTACTTCTTGAGGCCCTATGCACAAAACCCAAATAGCTGCTGGAGTGGAGAATCAGGCTGAGAGAGGAGACAGGTGGCTTTCACTTCCAAATGTAGGCTTATAAATTATGGTAAAACACAGTGATGGATTCCAGTAAAATGACTACTTGGAAAAATGAAAATATATGGTGTGTGGTGAGAACCGTAAGCATTCCTTGCATGAAGCTTGAAATGAGGAATCTGTGTGTACTTAAAGATGTTTTGCCTTCGTTTCTGTCTTGCAGTAAATCCTATATGACCACCAGGCTTTCTCCGCATAAAACTTGTTGCAAAATTGAGATTTGACTGATGAAATTTGTTTGGTAAGTGCATAATATTTCAGAATAATTCTGTGTCATTCAAGGAATCGATAGGAAGATATTTAGTGTCCTATGACAGCTGTAATGACTGCCAATAAATTTTTCATATCACCTGTGCCTCACAGTGACATCTGTGCTTGCCAATAATATATTTTTCCTCTGGTAAATAGCAATGGTGAGTAAATACTGATTTTTCATAGGTTCTTCTGTGCATTAGGCTGTTAAGGAGCACAACAAAAATAAATCACTATACTTGTCAAACACTAATTAATTTTCATACCACCATATATAGGAGCTAAATATGATGGGACTAATTTCACAAATAGGAAAGTGAGGAAACAAGACTTTAAAAAAACAGGCAAGAAAGTGTCAGAGCACATTAACAGTGGAGCCAGCAATAATGGCCATGGTCTACCTTTTCAGCAATAGATGCTCATTAAAAATCTGCAGTGGTTCTACTTTTTAAAAAGTCTCTGCTCGACACTGTCTGGAGATTCTGAAATATTATGCCACCTAAGAAAATGGAACCACCTGAAATCATATCACATTATAAAACTCAACACCATCTTATCCTTCCCAAGAACAGAGATATTGCAATTTGTTACTATGTACCATAAATAGAAGAGCATTTTTTTCTTTTCAAAATACTTAACAAGATGTACAGTCTTTTAAGACTGTGTTTAAATAGTTCTTTCAATAACAAAAAACTTAAAATGTAGTGTAATGAGAGACACAGTGTTAATGTTTTATTTATTTTTCAGAGCTCTTATTTTCTCCAATATTGATAATAGTGGTAGAGGGAAAATTTTCCAAAGTAAGGAAATGGTGCACATCAGAAAGCGGCAACAACATAGGGATATGTGGGAAGAATTATGACACCAAATTAGAAAGATAAAAATATGAGCTTTCCAGCATTCATTTTATTACAGCTTATCATTTTATAGGAGACCTGGGCGACAGATGCTCTAAGTTGGTGGTCCTGCTCCAGATTTTTGGAAGGCAAATTTGTCAAGGGGGAGAGCCAAAACACATAAGCACTTTTGTTTAGTGAGCAGCTGAGCTTTGAACTGAAGAGACTCTGTTCTCCCTTTTAAAGGAGGACATAATAATGAGAGTTACGGCAGTTTGAGCTGGGCTGTGGTCTTGCATATATAGCCAGTAGAGGAGGACAAATAAACAAAATAATGTTAAAACTTGTTTGCAGTACATTTTCCTTAGTATGCCTCATTTTCCTTTCATAAGGTAAGGCCAAGTTAAATACTTCCAAATTGGAAGTTGGTAAGAGGGACTTATTTGCTATTTTTTCTTGTGGGCTGATTACATTTTCGCCATTGCCTGTAAACTCTTTCATACAAATGTCACCAGCGTGGGGCCCAGCCATGTCCTGCACTAGTGTGGAAAGGTCTTTGGGCAACCAGTCTTCTGCCTGGGAACCAGTTCAAAGATACTGTAATCCTTCAGTTCTTTGAAATATGTGGTGCATGTTCCGTTGATGAGATGAAGATGCTCAGTCACATGTTAGGTCAGGACTATTCTTACTTTAGAGCAGCATTTTGACTAAGTCTGGAATTCAGTCAATTTTTAGGAGGGAAAACCCCACACTATTTTGTGAGTAATTATTGCTACCTGTATTGCCGTTGCTGTTTATATATAACAGATATAAACTAGATGTGTTTTGACTTACCACACTAGACTATAAACAAGACTGTTTTGTGGAAACTCTGTAGCTAATAAGTCATCTAATGATTTTTTTTTTGCTATCATTTAGACTGTGTTTTGGATTCTAAGATTGATTAAAACAGATGGAATATGAATGAAGTTCTAACTTCTTCCCTATTTGATTCCCTAGATTTATGTCCACTCCCTTATTTAACAGAGTAGAAGACTAAATCAGGATAGTAAGTTGAAAGAAAACTTGGTGAAATCTCTGATGCCTTTTCTACAGTTATATACTGTGTAACTACTGTGGGCTGTAATTTGTGATAAAATGTGATGCTTTAATTTTAAATCCATAAAATCTCATTTACTTAAAGGTTTCAGGAGGGACGTAGAAGGAGGTAAGCTAGTGGAAGAATAATTCTTGAGAGAACATGAACTTAAGGATGTAAGTAAGTGTCTTGAGACCTTAAGGTGATTAGTACAGGAAAGTACCAGCTTCATCATCTCAAAAACCTACGGTTATCAAAAGAGATTAATTTGTCAGCAGCTTCTCTTAACACTCAGGGCCTTTGCCAGGATTTATAGAACACACTGGCACATGTGCATCTTGTCAGCATTTCTCTGAGACATTTAAAAGCAGATTCCATTACTGTGTTGGAAGAGTGGAATCCTGAAGGGTCTGTGTCCTTAAAGGATAGTTGCTGATGTTTTTTCTTTCCATCACAATTGGTCATCTTCATATTTTAAATATAAGGATGAGGCATGCCACTGGGAGTTATTAACCTTTCTAAAAGTCAGCCTTCTACATTTAGCTCTGGGAAACAGAGAAACTTTCTTCCTTGAAATGTTTAAATACCCTATGGTGAGATGTTTTACAGTCAGCTTCTGCTTCTTTGCAGTTCCATAAAATTCATCTTAAACCTTCCGCATGCAAGATAGCACTGAAAGTATTTCTACTGATAATTTTCCTTTAAAATTGCATTTATTAACTCATACTCTGAATTGTGTGTGAATACTGTAAGCTTAAATGCACACGTACATCTAATTTTAGTATCTTATTCTAAACATTAATGTTTCATTTATGGAAACCATATAGGCTTCTTCAGCTGTGAATTTGGTAATGTGTGATCTGCAGAAGAGACTGGATTAATTTGTCATTATTGTTTTAGGCCTGTACATTACATTAATAGCAGTGTGACACTTCCATTTTTCTTTGTATTATTGATACAAAAGCTGCTTGTGTTAAATTGAAATTGGAAGTTCATAGTGAATTACACGTGCAAGACCAGTTCAAGAATCAGGGCTTTTGCTTTGAATTACAAAAAAACCTTAAAATGCTTTAGGAATTTGAAAACACTATTTTAGCATTTGTTTTATGGTCCTGATTTTCTTGGTTATCACTATGGCAAACAGAAGACACAATTCCTAGAGTTAATTGTTATTTCACTAGATAATCAGTCCTCTGTGTTGTTGTATTCCAACATCTGCAAAATGCTGGCCTTCCTTAGGTGATTGTGGAGATTTTGCCCTTACTGCACCAAAGTAACGGTTTAGAAGTTGAATTATTTGTATCCCTGTATCACTTGGCTTTATATCATGATATCAAGATCTTCCCTGATCTCCACAATCTTTGAAATGTTAGTCACCTTTTGAGGACAGTGGGTATTTCTCTAGTGTGCTTGAACATAGCACATCCAAATCCACGGATCCAGCTTTCTTAAATGATCCCTGACTCAATTCCTACCCACTGCTGGTACTTTCTTTCGTTGAACTTTCACTAAACATAGGGGCCTAGGAGGTCTTGTTGTTGAGGACTGAGGCAAGAACCTAATGTTCAGTATCTCTGCTACTTAATTACTTGCCCCACATGGCAAAGGGACCACAGTTTGCTTGCTCAGACTTTTAATACTTGTGTAGCAGTAGACAATCTTGGGGCCCTTAATGTGCATTGGAAGGAAGTCTCAGCTGCAGAAGAATTTTAATTTTACTAACAGATTCACCAAATGGATGACTAGCATTTCTGAACTTCATCTGTGTAGTTGCTGTTTTTTGCACTTTGTCTGTCATGAATTCCATGATTTAGTCATACTGTTCTCCTGAAATGCCTGACTGGTTTCTCCAGCATGAGGATGAACTGTTCCTTGTGCTTCAAGGTTTTCAAGGACCAGCCAGCTTTCTTGAGCTCCTTTCTGTTCAAAGGTGCCCATGGGATCCCATTTCCTCACTTTCTCAGTCAAGTGATATCCACTCTCTCAAAATTAAGGTTCTGTGCTCTGCTATGTGCCTTCAGCTGTGAGTCGATAAAGTACTACCAAGATTACCACTGACTGCCACATCCCCTGTGAGTTTCTTTCTTGTTTAGTGAGTAGCAGATCCAGGTGTGTGTCATCCTTGGCTGTTGTCTGTATCCCTGTGATATGACAGTGATCCCCTCATATCCTCCCTTTGTGATACCTTATGTCCAGTTGTGATTCCTTGTTCACATGAGCAGCTTTGACCTCCAGATTTCCTCAAGTTCTTTACAGGTTTCACCTCCTACCTCACCTTGATCTGATTGTTTGTAATAGACAGCCATCATGATGTTGCCTTTAATGGCCTCTTGGCTGATCCTAACTCATGAGCTCTCAACAAGTTTGTCTCCCATCCTATAATCCTCCTTCCCTCCCTGAATTTGTGCTGCTTTTTTGTGCACAGAGGACTACTCCCTTCCCTGGTCTCTGCAGCCTTTCTCTCCTGAAGAGCTGATGTCTGTCCACCATGGCTTTTTAGTCATGCAAATTCTCCCAGCACATCTCAGTTACTCCCATAGTCATAATTTTGTGGTCATAGTTGGAGTTCAAGCTCATTCTGCTTGTTTTGCAGACTGTGGATGCTTGTGTACATAAAATTGCATAATACAGACTTTTGTCGTGTTTTATCGTTATTGAGGTCTTTATCTTTTGCCCATTGCCCCACATTATTTACTTTTAAATATTTAGCTCTCTTAATTCTGAGTTTTATTCTCCTTCATCTTGAAAATTGCTCCTTTTGAAATCTATCCTTATCTATGTCTTTTGTGGAGTCAAAATATGTTTTCCAATTGGTTGAAAAAATAAAATTTGTTTAACACAGTTGTTTAGTATGTAGATATATGGAAAGCTCTTAGTGAGTGAAATTATTCTCTGCTGACCTTTATTTCCCCCGCTTTATAAAGTGGTCTCTAGACATCCTTAATCAGGGCTCTGATCAACCTGGTCTAGTGGAAGGTGTCCCTGCCTGAAGCAGGAGGGTTGGAATTTGATGATCTTGAAGGTCCCTTCCAATCCAAACAATTCTATGATTCTGTAACTAATAAAAGAAAGCAGAATAATTCTTTACACTATATGGAAAATACATTTGAAAGTATTTTTAATGACTGATAATGTTTGCACTTCTTTTAAGCAACTTTTATGGCCTGCAGGATCCACTGCTATTTTTCTCTGCTCACCTGTTGTTATCATGGAAGTTGACTAGTGGGAGGTGCAACAGGACTGTTGTCAGTGCTAGCTGCTCCAGGCAATATAATTGCCAGGTTCTTGGGAAATCTATGACTCCCCGTGTGGATAAAAACAAATTTACCTTGTAGGGGCACTCTTCACAGGTGCACTTTATTTTCAGGATAGTTTCTGTTCAGTCTTTCTCCAGAGTGACTTGAATGTATTCAGCTCCTAAGCACACAGCAAAATTACAGAGGTTTTTCATTGTGTCACAACGTTTGAGGTGCAACTACATTGATGAAGGTAATTCCTCTAAAATTTTTCAGCAGGTGGAAAGATCTGGGTTTTTCACAAAATATGTCCTATGTTTCTCTGTGCTGGAGAGAGGGCAAGCGTTGGAGAGAAGTATATACAGTTGCTCAGGCCTTCACTGATTAGTCTTTGGGTAGGAAAACTAATCCTTGGGGAAACCAGGTGCTTTTGAGTGATAAAATAAAAATAGAACTCTCGTAAAAAAGGACAACAAAACCCTCCAAAATACACACAAACCACCACCACCACCAACAACAACAACAAGAAAATCCAACAAAAATCCGCCAAATAACTAAACCCTGAAATAGATAATTGAATTTTAGAAAAAATCCTGGTTTAGTTATTTAAACAACTAAATATATCACTACATATACAGGTCTCATTTAAGTATACAATTAGTTAAATTGATTTTGTTGTAATTACTTGGACTGAAGTTGAACATATGTTAATATAACTGTTGGGAGTAGAAGAAGAGTTATTTCTTCAAAAGAATTACAAAGTCTTTTGTTAATATCTTGCCCCAGGAATGTTTGTTTTCAAGATCTGTTTTTTCTTTGTTATAGCAAATAAATACAACATAACTGTACATAGATCTTTATTTAGTAAGGCATGGTAGTTTAAGAATGAATTATTAAGCCAAAATTTTCTGCGCTTCACACTGCATTGTTTCCTCCAAAATCAGAAGATAAAAAGAGATGCGATTTTTATAACCGAAGAATGTTGTTCAAGGATATGGTGAGAATTTAAAATTCATGAAACAAAAGTTGAATTACCTTTTTAATGCTACTTTTAATGTTTTCTGATCATCTGGCAAACATGAAATAGAGAATACGGAGTCACTCTATTATGAACAGAGTGCTGATTAATCCTTGTTACATGAATAGGGACTATAGAATGTAAATCATACAAGTTACTGATTCTTTTATTAAAGGTTAATGTAAAAATTGTGGGTATTTATTTGTCAGATATTTTCTTATTTTTATTGCATATTCAATATGAAAAACCAAACATCTGTATTTTGAGACAACACTGGATGTTTAGTATCCATGTTATCCTTTGCCTGTTACCATGCCTATTCTGACTAATTTGAAGTCTAATTGAGCTGGGATTACATTTTAGAAAGGTATTTTCAATGCAACTTCCAGTTCTAGCTGCCATTCCACGCAGTCCCTCTCTAAACCCATGAAGCTCCAAATCCTGCACTGAAAGGATAATATGCAGTTTTCTCTGCTTTGTGTCCCTAATCTATTGACATGTCTTGTCTTAAAGGCTACGTTCTTCTCAGGAGGGAAAATTTTTTAAAATGCTGGAGGTTTCTTCTTTGCAAGAGTATTATGTAAACATAGATGTCACCAGGCTGTGGTGCGCAGGCACATAAAGCTTCTCAGACTTGTAACTTACAGTAATGGCCCAGCACCTTCACAGGTATTTGTGTGTACTGATTTCTCCAAATCTTTCTCCCAGTGCACTTGTGACGCTTCAGTCTGTGACAAACTTGTGCTTTGAGGTGTGTCCTCACTTGGACAACTGTGAGATGGATATAAGGTGTGGGTAACTGAAGCTGGGGGTGAGACTCCCAAGTCTTCATTTCTCCTCACTACTGAAATAGGATGTTGGTGAGCTTCTAAAGACTAGCAGATTAGGTAAGTAGGACATTACCATGAGAGATTATGACAGGGTTATCATTCTTACTTGGCCTAGACTATTGTAAAATTCTCTTGGCATTATTTTGTTGTGACTTTACTACATTCTTTCGAATTTCATGCATTTCACATTTTGCATTATCTGACTTGTCTTTAAAACTCCATAAAAACCTTGGAAAAACCTTACCATATGTGATGCTGCTACTGCTGCTGTATCTCCAGGATAATGGATCAGTCTACTTGAATATGGCTAAAGTTAAGTCTGTATATGTCTGTTCTCTATTCAAGTCAGAACAAATTACATAGTAAAATTCAGCAGAGCTTATGATGGAATAAGGTACAAACTGCTTGAAGGGAAAAGAATTGTTTGTAGGAAACATACCTTATTTTCTCACAGTCAGCTTGGTAGGGTGCTGGTAAATCCAGTAGCTCCTTCAGTGCTTGTAGTCCAGGTTATGCTGACTATCTTCAAAACTAGGAGAGCTTTCATCCTTGCAGAAAATGGGACAGGCTTCAAGAGTAAGGGCAAAAGCTTTTCAGGACAAGAAAAATGCTTCAGCTTTAGTTCTGAGTCAAAGTGAAAGAACCACCAAATATTTACTGTCCTATGGCATGAAACTTTCAACCTTCTAAGAAGCTATATTATCACGGAAATGTGTACGTAGTAAAACCAGATCTTTAAAAATTAGTGTTACAAACCAAAAATCGCTGGGGGATGTTCAGTTATGAGGATGAAAACACGGTGCTTTCAGTGTCCTTAGTTTGCATTCCCAAACTAATGAGAAGTCAAAATGCTTTCTAGCATAATAATAATTATTAAAAAAAGTCCCAAATATTGTTTTTCATAAGGAGAAAAATAAATGTTTACTGTAACAAGAAGACAACACATTGCCTGATTTATACTGAGTGACACCAGCCCTCAGGGGAAGATATGATTAATTACAGGGTTGCTTGATGTGGGCTACCAGAAGTAACTGTTATAGCTTCAGTCAAGCTAGGACATGTTTTCTGGCAAATAGCTCATGCTTTGAGGCATACACGAAGGATAGAAATAATCTGGAAAAAACAGAAGGGAGTAGAAAAGATGAGAAAGTGAGAAGAAAATATATATCCCAGAGATCATCAGTGGGAGGCGAAATGAAATAAAGATTATTTAGATGTTTATTTGCTCCCCAGTAATCTTACAATTGCTTAAAGGATGGAATTTTTTTGGTTGGTTTTTTATTTTTTTTTAGGAACAGATGTTGGCAAGGGAGTTGAAGATTAAGTTAGGTTAGGTTTTGGAGGTATTGGTAGTATATGGATTTTTACATTTGACTGTTTTTTTTATCTCATTTGTTAAGTTCAGCAGGGAGATGTGAGCTATAAGAAACAAAAACTTTGATTACATGAAAATTATATATGGATCTATATGTGTGATACTTAATAGTAAGCTGGTGCTAAAGGGTAAATGCACAAAGTAACAGGTATTTAAGTGCATGTCACTTTTTCGTTGGCCAAAATCATGATTTCCAGAACATACAAAAATTATTTAAGCATCCTCTGTCCAGATAAACTTTGAATGAAGATATCAGGAATCTCACTGTCTTGAAAAAACACCTGGCTGTTGTGGTATGAAACCAGACAGTAACCAAGTAGTCATTAGTATCTTCTTCATGCCACCACTGTCCCACAACTCCAGTGGTGAAGAAAAAAAAACAATCTATGTCTTGGAGTCTGTGATGTGTTATTGGTTGCAGAAGCCAGCTTAAATTGGATCACTGCTGCACTGAGCAGGTTTCTTAAAAAGGCTCGTTTTTACTCATTTGAATGGTTCCTCCTGTAGTACTTTTCAATGAAATACAGATATAAGGGAAACTCAAATCATGGGTTATTTTTCCCAAGGTTAGGCATCCTGGAGATGCACATCAGATTACTCCATCTGCCTGCATTAACCACCAAATGCACCCACATCCTTAAAAAAACTTCAATCCTGTGAAGATCTTTGCCTTTTCCCAAGGAAGGTGTAACCCACATTTTCTAACCCAATTCCTTTTATGTGACATATGAGCTACTTCCACATTGTGCAGGGTGTTTGCTTGGGCAGGCAGATCCTCTACTGTTTACTAGACGTGTGCCATCTAGTTAATGTGCATCACAATGCTTGAATCTCCCAGTACTCATTACTTTAGGTGTAGTTTTAGTCTTTAACAGTGCATTGCCTTGTTCAGTCTTCCTGGGGGCTGGTGTGTGATAGGGAATGTGATAAACCCAGCCAGTGCTGTGTTTCTTGGCCTGGATGTCTATGAAGTGGTTTCATAAATGTGTCATATATTTCAATTAATGTCTTTCTGTGGATTTATATCATAAAACTTGTTTTTCAAGGCTCAAATTATTTTGGATGGTAGTACTGGTTGCAGGGTATGTTTCTAACCATCCAGTAGTCACCTTCACTATAGAAAGCATGTAATGTTTGCATCAGCATGCTCATGGCAGTGTGATATACTTGATCTGTCAGGCCTTCCTGATTTGGTGTCAGAGAGGCATTACCTTGCTTGATTATGGCAACATGTTTTACATCCATAGATGTCTTGCAAAGCCAAGTCCAACCTTGGATCACAAGACTTTCCCTTTACTGTATCTCTTCTTTGACGTCCTGATATTTTCTTGGCCCCACCCTCTATGAGTAGGTCACTTTTACATTCCCAATCCAGGGCCACGTGAGCCAGTTTAGTTCTAGCAGACTGGCCTACCTGTTGCTTTGCTGATGTTCAGTTGTGGCACAGTTCTCAGTCACGTGAACATCTATGTGGCAGACCTTTACAACAAGTTTCTTTACTCAGTCTGCAGTGTCGTGTTATAACATAGCAGCCCAGATGCATTCGCTCCTGTGCTGCCAGTTGGAACCATGACTCCGTGCAGAGAGAGAGTTCTGGACACATTTCTCATTCAGTTATATCTAAAAGCATGTGTAAAGCTTTTCACCTCTGCAAACTGGCTTGATATGTCTCTTCCTTTCATTCCTATACTTGCGTGGGACTCCATACAGCAGCTTTCCCTTTTGGTGCACTCTCTCAGTGGGGTGGTACTCTGGCAAACAGAGCATATCACTTCTCACTTTTGGTAACATGTTATACACTGAGACATTTTAATGTGAGTAACCTCCTTGGGCAATGCTCTGAAATCTCTGTGTGCTGGCCAGTTCATTGTCTTTACCAGGATTACTGTGTACTTGGGGTTTCCAGTTAGAGCGCACTGCATGATCAGTGCTACCCACTTATTCCACATAGTGTCAGTTGCATGATACATAGTGGAGATCATTTGATCTTTCAGTACAGCACAGATATTTGTGGCGCCAAGAAGATAGGTGTTTCTGGAACAACTCCTTCTGAAGCAACATGAGCCACTCTGCATCTTACTGGTATCTCTTTTTCACTTAGGGTGTAGTGGAACTCAGATCCTCTGAACCCTGGTTCCAAAACTCTAGAGACTGATCTCTAGTCCTTCCAGGTGCTCTCTGGCAGAGGGTCTAGTAGCAGCAGTGTTTCCTGCCTGTGGTGTAGACTCTTCTTCTTACATCTGGCCCTGTCCAGCTGGCCTAAGGGCTACTTCATGATCTGTCTCCTGTTTAATCTCTCAGGGAGCTGGTTGAAATACTTGCTGTGTCACTTATTGAAGAGGACTTCCAATTTAAACATATGTAAAAGGCATGAACTGTCCAGAAACTCAGCATGTCTGTTTTCTTTCTGTTAATTGGTGGGGATGTAGCTCTTGCTACGTTAATGATTATTAGTAGTAGTAGTAGGATGTGGTAATATCTATATGTAATTTTATTTCCTATAGCTAGGTCTCTTGTACAGGGTCTTTGACCTTGTTTTATTTTGAACAAAAACACCTTGAAGGGAAAATATTAATCATAGAATCATAGAATGGCCTGGGTTTGGAAGGGACCTCAAAGACCATCTCATTCCAATCCCCTTGCTGTGAGCAGAGACACATTTCACTGGACCAGGTTGCTCAGAGCTTCATCCAACCTGGCCTTGAACACTTCCAGGGATGGGACAGCCACAGCTTCTTCAGGAAACCTGTGCCAGTGTCTCACCACCCTCACTTTTCCCTAATATCTAATTTAAACCTACTCTCAGTTTGAAGACATCCCCCTTTTCCTGTCACTGCAGGCCCTTGTAAAAATCTTTCTTGCCATCTCTTTTCAGGTACTAGGAGGTCACAATCAGGTTGTCTCAAAGCCTCCTCTTTCAGCAGGCTGAACAACCCCAATTTTCTGAGCCTTTCCTCATAGCAAAGGTGCTCCATCCCTCTAATCACCTTGGTGGCCTCCTCTGGACTCGCTCCAACAGGTCCATGTCCTTCCTGTGCTGGGACCCCAGAGCTGGAGGCAGCACTGCAGGTGGAGTCCAAATATCTCTTTCTCAAATACTCCATTGTGTTGTCCCACATTATTTTATCATCAGTATATTGCAAGTGCTGGGCAGCTTCACCCTGTTTCAGTGCAGTCTGTATCAATCCATGACAAATGGTAGGGCTGTGCTTCCACCTGTGGAGCACCCAATGCCAGATACTGGATACCCCTCCCCATGGAAGCAGGTTATGGCCTCAGGCTGCCAAAGGAATAGAGAAAACAGCATTGATCATATCATGTGTAGCAGGACACCTGCCTGCCTTTGACTCCAGTTTGTACTGGAGTTCTAATATGTCTGGTATGGCAGCACTCTGTGGGAGAGTGGTTTGTTCAGATCACAATAGTTTACTGGAAATCTCCACCCTCCATCAGACTTTTGCACTGACTGTGTGGGACTGATTAAGTCTTGCTGATGACTTCTTGCTGCTGATTCTCCAGTTGATCATGCAGCTCATGGAGGAGAATCAGAGAATCTTGGATGGTGAAGTATTGCCACCAGTGCACCCTCATGTGCCCTCAGTGCAACTGCACTGCTCTTTGACATGCAGCAACCCCACCAGAGAAGGATCATCTGAGAGGCTGGGCAAGATATACAGCTGTTTTATCTTCATGGTGTCTACCCCAAAGGCCCACTGATACACTTCTGGGTCCTTGAGGAATTAGCTTCTGTGGTAGTCTATGACAAGGATACCCCGAGAATCTGGGCTGGTCCACAATAGAATGCTTCTGCCCCTTGCTACCTGTTAGGCTCAATTCACCAGCTGGGATGCTCTGTCACTCCAGAAATTCAGATGGGTTCTGCCGCCACGTACCCTGATGGCTTTAAGTTGCACTGTGCACCAATATCCACCAAAGTGTTATTCTCTCATGGGTCTGATGGGCCAGGAAATCTATTCCACGCAGTCCACTAAGCTTAGTTGTCCCTTTCTTCTGCTTGGCTGGAGGAGGAGCCCCTCTATTGCTGATCAGATCATTCATCAATTTTCCTATAACTGAAAATCAGAAGTCCATTCACCAGGATCAGAAATAGAAATGTCCTCTGCATCTGGAGCAGTAACCTTCCTGAATCTATGCTTTTCGGACATTGCTTTTCCTCACAAT
The DNA here is from genome assembly GCA_013396655.1 of Campylorhamphus procurvoides. NCBI lineage: Eukaryota > Metazoa > Chordata > Aves > Passeriformes > Dendrocolaptidae > Campylorhamphus > Campylorhamphus procurvoides. Next base: position 348,738 of record WBMV01002499.1, read on the forward strand.
TCACTTATCTCCAACCTGGAAACCGATGTAGTACCAGCCAGGAAGGGCACAACTGCCCCATTCCACAGCTCCTCAGGGTCTGGTGGGGATTTCACAATCCCCACCTATCCCCACCTGTGCAGGAGTAAAGCACCTGGAAACACTCCAAGGGTGTGGTGGTGAAAAAGCTCTTAATTACAGGTTGAGAGGGTATTTAAGCCCTTTGGGTGAGGGCATTAGGGAGGAGGGGGATGGCTTTGGGGCACAGGAAGCAATAAGGGAACAGGAGGACCAAACGCTAGTGGAAACTCAGGAATGGGGAGTGATGGGTGGGACCTCCAAGAAGGTCAGGAAGAAGGAAGGGCTGCATATCCAGGAAGAAAGGAATATGGCTTCTCCCAAAGAAGCCATGTGGATGCTGGAAACCCTAGGATTTACAAGCTTAAGGGAAGACCCATGCAATAAAAGGCACAGGTAATATTAAATTCTAAAGTCTCTGCTCTTCTGGAAGTTTCTGTAGTGATGGTTTCGTTTCTAAAGGTGTCTTTTCCATGAGCTGTAGTCGCGGTGTTTATCTGACTGTCTCCCACGTGTTGTGGCAGGAGTTTCTTCCAAGAGATGTAGGTGCTTTTGCCCTGTCACCATAAGGCTGAAAAACCAGCCTTGTAGGGAAGAAGGTGACTTATTTTCTTGAGTGGCTGAATCTGTCAGGACACTTCATAATCAAGATGCAAGCTCATAAGGTTAGAGAGGAAGAGAGGTTCTCTGTAGTTTACCAGAGCTGGCCAGCCCATGCACAGCTGTCGCCTGAATGTCTGCCCAGTCTGTTTCCCTCGGGGTGCTGGCAGTGCCAGCATCTCCACTGGGGATACCAGCGTTGCTGCTGTTGTGGGAGGTTTGTGTCTGCATTGCTCAGTAGTGCAGTACAGCAGGAGTGAACTTAAACCAGTTTATGGTTAAAGACCAGAAATCTGCATATTTATGTATTTATGCATGTTTCAAGGGGTTTACATCACCCTGGCTCTGCCCTGTTCCTGTCAACAGCATTTGAAGATTTAGGTGCTTCTGAAGTACAATGTCAGTTTACCATAATTCAAAGGGGATGCAATTTTGTCCTCTGAGACTATTCTGCAATGCAAACCAAGGCTGTGTAAGAGGTGATAAGAGATGTTTGGTTCAAAAGGGTATTCCCCATCTAACCCAAAATGTTAATACACTTAGTTAAGTATGCAAACATACTCTACTGTAACTTGCAAGACCTCTGCTGAAAATGAGCTGAACTAAATGTCATTATGCATTACTTACTGTTTTCCATATATTCCAGCAGTAAACACTCCTAATTCTGAGCACACTGTGCCTGTGTTCCTACAGCTCCTGTCTGGTATAATTGATGTGAGCAGGTATAACATACTATACTCCATCTTCACACGATTCTTTATTAATCAGTTCACAGGCTTGCATTTGTGCAAAGGAAGCTAAAATGAGATATAAGAATGGAAATTTATATCCTTTTAAAATTGGGAGTGTTTTGGGAAGTTTTATTTTGCTTCTGAAGTCCATGCACCTCATTTTTAAATGCATGAACTTAAAATGGGTCTCAATAAAAATAATTTATAATAAACAAAATGATGATTACCAAAGAGTATTTATACAATTGAAAACAAAACCTGTTAGGAGAAAATGGTTTTGAAGGTGTATGTGGAACAATACAAGATTTCTATGGAAAATTTCTATTTTAGAATCACTAATAAGCTTTTCTTGTAGAAGACTAGAGTCCTACTTGGATTACATTTAATAATTTCTGACCTTTGACTTTATGAGTCTGTGTAAGAAATCCAGACTTCTTCTTAAGCTGCTGGGAATTCTGAGTCGAGGTTGGTGAGATATAACTGGTTGTTATAACAGCTTGTTAAGCAGTCTGACTGTTTCATTGAGCATAGCTGCTGTTAAACCTTAAATTTCCTTTTTCTTACCGAGTCAGTAACAAGAAAAAGCACTCATTAGTATTATGAAAGTATACAGATATGAGTGAATATATTCCAGGGGGAAACTAGAATACTGTATATCATTGATATCAAGACAAAGCAAACCTACTATGGTAAAACTATTGTTTTTACCCTAATGGTTATGGTAAGGTGCATCCACACATCTGCAAGTCTCTTAATAGATTTTCTGTGTATTTATCAGTCTGATCTCATATATACTGTACATAGTTAAGAGCTGCACATAAATATATTTGCATTCAGTTTTGCTTTATTGTCAATTGAAAGAAAATAACTTTCAGAAACATAAAACAGATAACAGCAATTTTTTTGGCTCATGTAATTGAAATTCCTGCATTTTTTACTTTGGCAAAATCTGAAATTGCTTCCCATAGACATCACCCAGGCCTGTCATTAGTGCTGTGTTTTGTCTGGGTTTTCAATGTCAAAACTTGTAAGTACAGTTTTTGAAATATAAAGCCCAATGAATTGTAGTATAATGGTTTTCTATGACTGAATGTGTATTTTAAACTATGAGTATTATACTGACCTTAGCCTTCACTATTAGGTTTTGATAGGTTGCTTCTGATGTTGTTGGAGGGAGGCAGTACTCACCCACAAGAACCTTCCTCGTGTGTCAGGCTGTTGTTCGGCCCAAAACAGGTTCTGTACTTTATCAGCTGTGCTAAAAGCTAAAGAGGTGTCCAATTTCCATGGATTTCAATAGGTGTTAGGAAGAATATTGGGACTGCATTATCTTGCATTGCAGACTTTTAGCTAGAACAGCAGAGAATGGAGATTTTTCTTCTATAACAAGATGTTTTGTTGTTCAGTATCTGAATAAAACTCTTATGTTCTGGACATTATTTTTTTCCCCCTACTTTATGGTTGGAGAAGAATATGCTTATATTCTTGTGTTTTTGTACTCTTTTTTACCTTTAAAAATATTATGTTAACACTGCAGAATATGAGTTGACTGGTAAAGAGGAGAGGATTTTGTTAACAAACCTTAAAAAGAAAAAAAACCCCTGTAATCTAACCTGGTTGCTTAAATTCTGTGGCTCTGCACAGCTGATGAGTGTGACCAGGTTTATGAAATTCTAGTCCGATAATATAGCAAGATGGAAGGTAACAGCAGTATGGAAAACAAGATGGTTTGAAGAAAAGTTCAAAGTAAATAGAAACATTTTGGTAGCTTGATCATTGAAAATATATGAATGTAGTCTCTGGTGTCTTACAAATTAAAAAGGCACATTTAATATATAGCAATATAATGTTCTCAGGAGAATGTTCAGTTACTTTAAAAAAAAGTATGGCTTTAGAAGTTGCTTTGTCAAAATCAGTGTTATCTGTGAATTAAAGTAATGAAAGAAGAACCTGCATATAGTTTTTCATGCTAATTATTTCTGCACTGACTTTTGAGAAATTACACATGATTGTTTCTTGGATTTATTTCTTAGGCTAATAGCTGAAAAGCTTTTGGTATATTTGATTTGAATAATTCTGTACCCCCACAATACAGTATTAGTCATTCTCCTTGCTCAAATGTGTGCTGTTTTGAAAGAAAAATATGTCTTATGGGTCTGACCATTTGGTTCCATCAATTAGAGAAAATTATTTTGGTAGTATTAGTAGGAATTTGAGGCTTTCTGGTAGGAGGCAGCACTCTTGCTGGTTTTGTAATTTAGGAGAGAGACGGCTAATTTTTATGCCTTTCCATATTGCAGCGTGAAAAAGGGAAACACGATAAGTTACAGAACTGTATCTTTAAAAGATGTACAGACTACATGAGCTTCTAAGAAATTCAGTCAAAACCCCAAGTAACTGCCTTTTACTTATGAAAACAAACATGTGCATGGCAAGGAAGTAATGCCTCCATGTTTTCAAGTCTAGTACAGTCAACATTCTAGCAGAGACAATATAACCACACAGATCTTTGGGGCCAGGGAATTCTATTTCTTTTATTACTCTTTTTTTTTTTTTCCCCATCTGTATGGCCTTCTGCTAGGGTAGGGCACAAGTCTATCCAGTTCATCAAATAGGCTTTTATGCCTAATAATTATAATTGAATACTTGCTAGATTTTTCTTTTCAAGGAATATCTTGAGCTCTTGCAATTATCCTGTGCACATGACCACCAGATGACCTTGATACTATTTCAGTTTCCATAATATTAGATACATCTAATGGTTGATATGATAGACATATACAAATAAAAGCCAAATTTAGAGTCACAGAATGGGTCAGGTTGGACAGGACCACAGTTGTCTATCTGGTCCAACCTCCCTGCTCAAGCAGAGTCATCCCAGAGGACATGGCACAGGATTATGTCCAGACAGTTATGGAATATCTCCAGTGAGGGAGACTCCACACACTTTCTGGGAGATCTGTTCCAGGGCTCGGTCACTGCACAGGAAAAAGAAGTTCTTCTTCATATTTAGGTGGAACTTCCTGTGCATCAGTTACTGCCTGTTGCCTCTTGTCCTGTTGCTGGGTACCACAGAGCAGAGCCTGGTCCATCCTCTGACATCTCCCTTCAGATACTGACAGACATTGATGGGGTCCCCTCTCAGTTGTCTCTTCTCGAGGCTGAACAGTCCCAGCTTCCTCAGCTGTTCCTCATCAGAGAGATGCTCCAGTCCCTTAAATGTCTTTGACAGCCTCTCTTGGACCTGCTCCAGGAGCTCCATGTCCCTCCTGTGCTGAGAAGCCCAGAGCTGGACACAGCACTCAAGAGGTGGCTCACCAGGGCTGAGTAGAGGGGCAGGCTCACCTCCATGACCTTCTGGCAATGCTCTTCCAAATGCACCCCAGGAGACCACAGCGGATACATAAAGAATTCATATTGCTTATGCAGTTGTACATAAAGGTGTTACGTAAATAAAAGTTATTTCTGATAGTTGATTTCCTCTAAGGAAAAATAAGCTATTCAACTCAATCATTTTTCATTTGCACTCACTTCCCTTGATTCTTGAATAATGTCACGTGGTATAAGTACAATTTCAGCTTCAGCGGGCCAATTTACAGAAATTTTCTAGACCTCTGAAGTTGCCTTGCAAAGATGTTAAGTCTTGAGGGAAAAGAGTGATAAATTACAGAAGATAGGATAAACAGCCCTTTGACTTTTTAATAAAATGTTTCCTAGTCCCACTAGATCTCTCATTTGTCACAGTTTTTGATATTTTATTGGTCTCAGAGAAAATAAATCATAGGTTTATCAGACTATTTTTCCGCATCTACAGGTGCACCAGCATGCATTGCACATCTCAGTAAGCAAGCAGGCAAAGAATTCTCAATTGAGAAGCTTAAGATGCAATGTTTTACTACCCAGGACTTTGATTGATGGTGCCAGGGGTAGAACAGACTGTGTTTGATCTCATCAAGCTCAATAAATTTAAAGTAGGCAACTGCAATTTAACTGAGGATTCTCTTGTCACCAAAGTATGTCTCCTTAAAAAGGAAAAAAAAATAACAAACCCGCACAGAAAAACAAACAGAAGAACCTCCTGTCACTTTTGGTAAGCTGTTTGCCACACTATTTCTTTGAAGATTTTTAAAATGGATAGTTCAAGACCTCTACATGCTAAATTATCAGTGTGCTCTTTTTTTCTCTGTTTCTCTATTGCAACCATCAGGATCAAGAATTTCATGAGTCTGCTTAGTTGTAATTTAAATAGTAATGATACTGAAAGTCACTTTCTTTAAGCTTTTAGTCTATAATCAGTTTGAGTTTGCGTGAATTTGGATCAGATGTATATTTGAAATCCCTGTGGTATGAACATTCTTCAAATATGATTAGACTTTTAAATTCAGGGAAACTTACAAAAAGGGCTTTAGAGAATCTGCAAACTGTTTTACTATTTGCTTTCTACAGATTTGCAGTTTTTAGGATTTTTGTGGTGTATCATTTAAATTGTAGTTAATACTAAAACAATAGATAGGAGTATCCATTTTACTACCAAATATCAAAAATGTCTTTTGTTCTGACTGTTGTACAATTGTATGCCATAAGACAGGGAAATAGAGGAAGGATAATTATTCCACTTTTAAACATAGAAAATGGGCACTGGGAGAAATTAAATGCACCTTCATTTAATACATATATGTTTAAATATTTATGTAACACCAGTAAAGTGTGTCAGATTCAAGGGCTTAATCTAGACATTCTCAAATTCAGTGCATTTATTTTGCTATCCTCTATTAATGGGTCATATCATCACATATCCTTCCAGTCTGAGATCATAGTTTAGATCCATTGAAAATTTAAAGGTAAAATCTGCTTATGCTTTTGATTTGAACTTCAGTTTTTTATTAAAAGCTCCTGGGGGTTTTAGTATTGAGTAGAAAGTGTTTTCCTTGTCAAGTGAAAGGTTCAGAGAAATGGGCTATGGAGACTGTGCTACTTTAGAAGGTAAACGCTCCAAGTTCCTTTATTTTTGTATCACATTTGGAATTGTCAGTCACTTGAATTTCAGCAATACTCAATGAAGTCTGTTTAAAGCTGAAGACTATTTCCATTACTGTATTCTAATTTAAAATCAGAGAATATAAGCAAGAGCATGGCTACCCACAATTAAAAACTGTGGTATGCTCTGACGCCACTCAGAGCTATGCAGTTCAGATATGAGGCTTTAAAGCAGCACAGTTTTATTGCTGAAAAATTAGGACAGCTTTAGCATATATACTGAAGGGTATCTAGAATGTCAAACAAGCATAACTCCCATTTGTTTAATTCTTTCACCTTAAGTCATAAAATGTCAACTAAATCCAGAAACTCTTTTACCGTTGTCAGATATTCTTCATAGATGTAGAGTTCAATCTTCTACAGTACAGTGAGCTTTAAACATGAATTCATTTGCTGAAATTAACTCTGAAAAGCTAATGAAAAAAATGGTTATATTCACAAATGATATATCACATCATTACAATTGCCACCTATAAATTATTCTGCAATATTTTAATATGCTTCTGACTGGTTCTTTTCAGAAATTCTGTTAGCTCAATTTGCTTCTCACATTTTACAGTCAAAGCCCTCGGGAATGCAGAACTTAATTTCACAAATGGATTTGGGGAGGGTTTTGTGTGCTGCTTTTGCACGGGTTCATTGTGGCATCACATTAAAGGGAAGGAGGTGTTTCTTTTGGCCTGCTTAGCCTGAGTCATCCAGTCCGCAAACACTACACAGTGAGTCCAGACATTCCTCACTTTTTAAGGTGGAGAAACCGATGAACTGTCCTTTAGAATAAACTGTGTCTGTTCCTTGACTGTAGAAGTGGTCTGGAGTCCCAGCCTGGCTGGATAGAGGCGCTGTGTGAAAAGAAGACTGGCAAATCTGTGCACTTCTCACGACAATTTCCTCTACAGATAAGAACTTGCTACTTAGTGAACACTTGGGTTTTCTAACTCTGAAAGCTTTGCTAACTCTTTATGGCCTGAATCCAGTAATGTAAAGGGTGGAAGTCGTTTATATAGTGCAGTTATAATTATTAAATAAATGTAATTTTGTGGATTTGATAATGTGGACGGTAGAAAGCAAAAGACATGTTCTCCTACACTCACCCTAAAATTTTACGAGTGACTTGTATCTGGAAATAGTTTTGATTGTTTGTAGATATCAATAGAAAATAGTTCCTATCACTAGGTCTTTCTTACAGACCTGATGATGAAGTGAGATAGAACTTTGGTTCTGATGTTGGCTGGAATATTTTTATTCTCCTCTCTTAAAGACAGATGTGGACTTGGATTTCAATGTACTTTAAATATGGTAAATTGCTCTAGTTTATTTATAGATGTTAAAAGTGTATTTGACATAGTAGTTCCAGCCATTCTTTTTCCAGTATACCAGTAAATAACCCTGTGCTTACCTACTATATAGGTAATGACCTTTGCCTTAATTTGTAGATATAAACCAGTGCACAGGAAGATTTTAATCACAAATGTTTTACCCTAAGAACCCATTTTTTAAGAAATCATATTATCCTTTTATTATGCAGTAGTGAATTAAACAAATAATTATATTTAAATCTGTGAATTATATTGACATCTCAAGATATTTTTGCAGCACTGCATTTGTTAAAACCTTCACTGGTAAGTCGCTATTTAAAGCTAAACCCTGAAGTCCTGTTAAGATTGAGGGGCTATTTTCTTTGCCATGGCTAGCTTAGTCCCAGAGTAGCTTATTACCATAGATAATACTAATTAAATATTCCTCTGAGTCATCTTCTTTTCCCACTGGTTTGTTCCAGAAGAGATCTTGCCTATATAACATGCTTCCACTATTAGAGTTTGTGACCAGAGGTTCTTATTACTCAAAAGGATGAAAAGGACAGCTGCTAGAGCAAAGTAGTGCCTTTTGCCAAGCACATGTAGTAGGGGATGATTTATCATGAAGTTATTGAATAAGAACATATCCAGCAGCAAGGAGTTCAATTGTTGTTTTATAGAACACAGTCAACTTTTATTTGCTGACGTTCAAAAACTGCACTATTCTTCTGTGTAGTTTTACAGCTTAATTTATTTTAAATTGAGTACTTGGTTGACAATATTTAAAGAAACCACAAAGCAATCTTGAATTTCAGAATAATCTGTGTGTTCCAGATTCCATTTATGATCAAATTGTAAAATTCCTGAGATATAAAATATTAAACCTGTACTTCATAATTTCTGTGAACATTAATGGTTACATTGCATTGTACAGAAAGGTGTTTTTATGGGTGATATATTCGAATACTAAAAGCCTGAAGAGCAGCTGTTGTCATGCACACGATAAATTTTATTTATCATAAAGTTATACTTCACCTTTATTAATCTACAAAAACCTTGTATATGATTCCACGATTGTAAACATGTTTGAAGAGAAGCCCTGCATTAAGTCATTTAAGCAAATACTTAAAAAGTAAAATGGATAAAACCATATATCTTAGGACATGTAGTCAAAGGCACTTGCCACTTAATAAAATTGCAAATAGCTTGTTTACCATGTCAGCATTCCCTGATGCTGATATATTGATTAAGCAGTAGGTGTGTAAAAGTTTTGATGGTTGAGTTGTTTTAGTAGAACCTTCTTTTTAATGTGTGAGAGCAGTTATTGTATACAGAGGGCTCCTAGTAGATATTTCCCTTGCATAATGCAGAAGTGTAAAGTATCAAACACACAGGAACTGGATTAAAGGCTAAAGGCTGCAGACTTTCTTGCAAGTACAGTAGCTTAAACTGCAGGCAGTATTACTGTGAAGGCAGTATCTTCTAAATGTAGTCAGCAATAATAAATAAAAAGCTCTCAAGACTACTGAACTCCAAGAAAGTACAACATTCAGCTCTTGGGTCGCCAGCAGAGGAGAGACATGGACATGTTGGAGCAAGTCCAGGGGAGGCCACTGAGTTGGTCAGAGGGATGGGCCTGCAGTGACAGGACAAAGAGGAATGGCTTTAAACTGACAAAGCATAAGTTTAGATTGGATATTAGGAAGAAGTTCTTCCCTTTGAGGGTGGTGAGGCACTGGCACAGGTTGCCCAGAGAAGCTGCGGCTGCCCCATCCTTGGAAGTGTTCAAGGCCAAGTTAGAAGACGCTCTGAGCAACCTGGTCTAGGGGAAGGTGTCCTGGCCAAAGCAAGAGGGTTGAAATGAAATGGTCTTTGAGGTTCCTTTCAACTTAGACCATTTTTATAAGAGGTATTCTACTTTGCCATGATAATAAAGTGTTAATTTCTATTATTTAGGAACTTGAACGGAAATTTGATAATGAGGAAAATGAAGGCAAATCATTAGTGTGTGTTTTTGAAGACATTGGCATCAAATTACCTTATCTTTCGAAAAGTAAAGTGAAACAGTGGTTTAGTGGAAACAATTACCACATTAATATTGTGCGTAACAGACAAATCAGCATCATTTTATAACAGCAACTTTTTGATACTGTGGTCTAGAAACAAGGAATGGCATATGAATAGCATTGAGATGACTCAGGAAGGCTGGTACCAAATTTAATTGGAAACCAGTGTAAGCTCTGCTACTCCTGTGGCTGTGTTTGAGCTAGTTGGGAATGTACCATGAATAGGACTTTTCTGCAATTGTCATTGTGCAGAATAAATACATCAGGTATTGAAAGTAATTACTGTAGTTCAAGATTTTTGATGTATTGATTTCTAGGTAGTTTTTGGTGGATACCTTTCAAACTTGTGGCAATTTTTAAAACTTTTGAGAGTAAGAAGGTAGGAGAAGATGGTTTAACACACCATTGTTGTAGGAAGTGTCCCGTCAATGAGCCGTTTGAACCTTTGGTGCATGTCATGATTATATTTTTAGAAAACTTTCTGAAAAAAACCCTGTGTCTAACATACACATCATACTCTTTTAAAAACTGGTAATTCTTTAAAATATGTGTTTGAGATTGGGAGCTTGGGGGGCTTTAGATCAACTACAAAAATTTTACGAAGTTGGAAGTAAAATCTTAATTTTCTGAATCAGCAACTAATGTAAAAACATTCAGGGACTCAAGAAGAAGATGAATAAGATAAGGAGTCAGATATGTGCATGAGTTAAAGACAGAATTAATACTACAGCCCATCAATTATACTGATACTAAATAGATGGAAAGATTTGGACAGTATCTGAAAGAATTTTTGTAAGTTTTTGTTTTTATATTTCATAACCAAATGCTGACATCTACCCATGGACAAATGCACAAACATATATATATTTATAAATACTTGCATATATATATACACACACACATATGGATTTTGCAAGAGTTTCTTGAAGATTTGTGGAGGAAAAATGTTTTTTTGAGATTGAATGTCCTGGTTATAGTGGCCAGGAGTGGTGGGTCACTGTGTGGGTGTGGCCAGGGCTTTGTATTCTACACCCCCTATGTCATTTTCTCATTGGACTGCTAACAATTGAACATTTGCAGCAGCTGCCCAGGGCACACCTGGCCCCTCAGGCTACAAGTGTTCAGGAACTTTGTGAGATGAAGAAGTTTTCCTGTCTTCACACCAATGACTCAGGTGTGGTAACTTCCCTCCCGGGAGTCATTAGCACCTTCACACCCAGCCTGAGGGGTCATGTCTGCTAATGGGCCATCAAGGAGTATCCCATGACTCAGAGTAAATCACTCCTTACGCTGGGGGAGGTACTGGGCACTGCCATCTGAGCCCAAGCATACATAACCTTGGGGGTTTGGGACTTTGGGACCACATGTGGGATTCAGAGAAGGACCACGACCTCAACAGGACGGTGACTACCGCTCTTGACCAGACTGCAGACATCATCCTCAGTGACAGGTTTTCTCTTTTGTTTTACTTTGTACTAAAGGGTGGGACACATGGTGCTCAGCACAGGGGCTGGTGAACTCCATTTTGTTCGTGCCCCAGCATGCTGGGCTGCACTTCTATTTTTTGTGGGCCAGATGGATTTTTCCTCTGCATCATTATACTTGTTGTGATCTTTTTTATTAAATTGTAATTCTGACTTGCAATCTTTTTTGGAGTTGGCTTCATTTCTCCTCCTGGTTTACCTTTAAACCAGTGCATTGACTCTGCTGTCAATGCTGTGTGATTGCTTCCTTTATTCATGGGGTTTTGTTCCTAAATCAGAAAATAGGAGCTCTGTAAGTGAGAAACAATAATGCACTAGGAGCATGCCTTTGAAGTAGTTGCCTATTCCTGTACTTAATGTTTTTAAACATTAAGTGTTAATGAAGCTGGAAGGTTGAAGTAGGTGGTTGTCTTAATATAAACAGAAATGATAAGTAACTGTGACCTCCAGCAGAGCAGTTGAATTAACAATCACATTGTTTCAGAATGTTAATAATTTTAATTAATTCTTCCCATTACTCTGAAATTTATTTCTTTGACAAAGAAATATAATGATACGGATGAATTGTGGAAAGCTGTGGGTTAAAACTTACAGTCAATACTTGTCTCTATTTCCAGGCAAATACAGGCTAAGAGTCAGTGTCCAGTCTGCAAAGATTTACTGCTGTAAATTACTAGTTGTATTATAAAGTGTTTCATCTACCCACATTTGCCATGAACGTTAATAGGAACATATCCCAGGGATGATGCCTCATTAGCACTGTATTAATTTGAGCCCTTCTGGGAACTAGTTCTTTAACAGTTCCTGTGTCTCCTCCAGCTCCTCTTGTAGAAGATTCCATGTCTCACCCTGAATAGAAGAGGAACATTTCCACTCCAATAGTCTCACCTATGCCGCACTGAGGGTTGTGCGTTGTGCTCATACCACCCAGGATTTGAATAGAATGGGGTAAACAGAGTCAAGTGTGGAAATTTGGAATAAAAATCTTAGGATGCAATTCTATCTTCTGGTTCTCAAGAGGAATAATGGTATGGAGGGACCAGGTCTTACTATAGACTGTCTGTAGACAGAAGAAAAGTGAGGACACCAGTCAGAATGTGGGTGAGCATAGGGTCATGCAGATAATTAGGGTAATAACCAGCTGTAGTGCTGCATGTGTAAGAACCCAGTAGGCTTTCTCAGGATTTCCTGAACAGAGAATCTTTGCGGCTGGCAGTCTACTGGGGAAGGTCATAACTGGTGCAAAATGGATTATTGGTGATATTTGGCACTGCTATTAGACTATGTCAGTTTGACATTAAAGTCTCAGTGCTAAGACAGAGATCTTTGATAAAAAATGGGTTCAGGGAACTGTGATAATTTTTTAGAGACAACTGTTGTGCCTGAAGCAACAGCAGGCTATAAAAGAATGAGTTTCAGAAGTGACACTGGAGGCAACTGATAATATAAACTCAGAGCTAATCCTCTCTTTCCAACATAAAATCTACTTTAAATTTGTATCTTCAAAAATTTGATTCATCAGTGTTCAGTCTGGCCAAGTGTACTGTCCAGTATTACTTGAGACATGTTAGACCACAAGGGATCTGGCACTTCTCTGTTGCACAGTGTTCTCTGCAAGTAAATGATTACCATAATGTCTATGTATTTCAGCACTGCAAAGGTATAAAACCAGTTGTCAGCAGGTGAGTGGATCCATCTAAGGGTTGGGGATTTCACTAAAATTTTGTTCACAGTCATCAGAGAGAAAGGTAAATGAGAAACAGTAAATCATCCCTTTCTTCTCCTTTGATTTCTCATTTTAAGGTGGAAACTCAAATCACAGAATGGAAATAGGAGTCAAACTCAAGTAAACAACACGTTCACTCCAAAAGCACATTAGTAGTAAGATGATTAATCACCAAGTATTATGTACTGCCAGAGTGTAGGAGTGGAGAATGTGACTTCTGCTCATGGACAAGAGGAAGGGGAAGGCTGGCAACAAGCCTGGGTCATCCTTAATGAAGGAAAAGGTATTTAGAAAATCCTTAAGTGAGTTAGAGGCTTTTGAGTTAGGTGAGCTTGTTGAGCATCAGTCCCAGACATTTAACAAACTCGCAAAATCTCAAAGGTGTTAGCAGTTGTATTTAAGACTTTGCAAAAGACGAGTAAAATACTAAATGGCAGAAAGAAGAAAAATATTTTGCGTTTTCTATACAGAGAAGAAAGGAAAGAAATATATCTAAAATATCCAGTAAAGTACCAGAAGAAATAATCATGAAATTGAACTGTTGTCCTTGAACATAGTGAGAATAACAACAGAAAACAGAATTTGTTGAATAAGGTCTTGTTGCAGGTCATATAAATGCTTTCAAAACAGAACACCACCACCACCCCTGACTCCCCCCTAGTATGTGCTATATAAGTAGAGTTCAATATGAATATGCTATTTAAAACTCATGGGAGATGAGAAAAATACTACAGACAAAGTTAATTTGGAGTACTCACTGTCTGAAAAAGTTACCAAGTGGAGTTTTGTGGTGGATTTTCTTTGGTTCAATTTTGTATTATGTTAATTAGTGATCTGGATGATGATGTAGAGTCACTTACTATAGTTTCAGATGTTGTTAAGTGGGAGAACAGCCATGTGGCATATTTTCAGCTTCTTTCTCACAAGGAGATTCTTGATCTTAACCTGCAGCAAGCTGTGATGTTGTAACTAGTGTCACAGCTAAACCCCAGAAATGTATGTTTAGTAAAAAGTACAAATTCATGGTAACCTCAAATCAAGACCTGTTTTTTTCCTTTCTTTCTTTCTTACTGGTGATGAAAAGGTAGAACAGGTAGAACAAATTGTTTAGGAAGGGTATATCTAAAATAACCTTTAAAAAAAGCATTGAAATAAGAAGAGCCTGTCACTAGACTGGTGTAAAAATTTCAAAATAAATCAGATGTGTTTCCACCAGAGCAAAGGTATCTGGTCCCTGAAGGATACTTGTCTCAGTTTAAAAGAAAATCAAGATGTATATCAAGAAAAGTGAGGAACCCTTCTGGACTAAGAAGGGGGGCCTCTCCCCAAAAATGACCACAACCTTTGACATTAAGAGACTTGAATCAGAAAATGTAGAGAAAAGAGATAACAGTTCTTTACCACAAATATATATGTAACCAAAAGAAAAAAAAACCCCACACATACACAACCACCCCTCCCCCAAAAGAACTCCAAAAATCAAAGAAAACCCCAAAAACCCAGAACAGAACAACCATTAACACTGTAACCAACTTTCAAACCAATCAGGTCCTATCTCTGGCCCTTTGGAGCAGTTCTATTTACAGACAGTGGGAGGCGATGCCTCGGGGGGCAGTGGCTGCGGTGACTCACGGGCTCCGACAAGGCAAAGGCAGGGCTAGGGAGAGGAGCTGGTTCTGAAACTCACATAGGAACGGCAGCCACAATGGCAGCTGAAACTCTTCCATCGACAGTGTAAAGACCTCACCATCCTTTGTCCAAATGCATTTGGTGGGGGAGGTAGCAACTCCACTGCAGATGGCATCAGCCCCTCCGTGAGCCTGTAGCGAATCCAAGCAGCAAGAATGGCACAGGAGGCATACAGTCAGGCTGAGCCAGGGACCCCTTCCCAGTGCTGCCACCAGCCCAGCAAACAGTGGAAACACAAAACAGTCAGAGAAGTGTGGCAAAACCCCTGAAACCTCTCTCCATGCCCACCTCCTCCCAGTCCTCTCCCCAGCCATCATGTTGGAATGCAAAGCTATCAGCCATCCCTTTTTTTAGGCTTTCGACAGCTGGCTCTGGGAGCAGTGAGTGAGGGGCTGGGCTTCAACAAGCCATCTCATCCTGGCTTCCAACTCCCAAACCACGGTGTTGGTAAGGGACAGAAAAAAAATCCATGAAAGATTTTGAAACTATTACAGCAGTGTATCTGAATGCCCTTCTGCCATTGAGGAATGAGAACACAAACTATTTTATTAAGGTTTTTCTTCCAAAAGCATAAGAAATAGAAAGAGGCTTTGGCTCTCCTTGCTTCAGTAACTGGAGCCTGTGTGCAATAAAAACTTTATCTGCTTCATGAATTGGGGTAATGTAGCAAGTGGCGCTTGTGGTGCTGAGATACAGCATGTGTGTGTTCTCTATCATCCTGTTTTTTAGGAGTGTAAAGCTACAGTCTTGCATTGTATGGGAATTTCTGAGGAAGGAAAGGTCCTGACACAGGCCAGCACCATAATATTAATCTGGTAAAATGAGTTCTCTTATCCTTGCACTGATCTGGGCTGAGAGCTGCATATTTTAGGGTAACCTTCCTGTCAGTCAAACTGCAGGGTGCTGTGGACCAAGGTCTGTGTTTTGAATGCTGCTTCAAGTCAAATAATACCTTTAAGTACAAATAATACCTCAGAATCTCTTCTGAACACTCCTGACTTAAAGCAGTGCTTACCATAAATAGGGTTGTCAGAACATGTAGCTTTTCTTAAAATGTTCTTTTGTTATTCCAAGTGGCAAAAAATGATAAGCCTTGCTCTAAATCATTATAGTGCATGTCTTTGCTAAATCTGTACGCCTACATTTGCACATCCTATGTCACAACTGATCTTGCATCTTTTGCTGAGCATGATGAGCTGGAGTAACCACTCCTGTCAAATTCCCTTCAAATACGGGCAGTCCTGACATAATGAGGTACCTTGTGCTATGTCAGTGCAGGAATGTTAATAATAGCTGTTTTAAATGGCAGTATGTCTCTATTCTTTGTGTCTTTACAAATAGATCTAATAGGTCTTTCCGATGTCTGTCAGGAAAAAAAAAAAAAGCAAGCAACTACCATGAATGTTTATATCAAAAAAACATTATGTTTCTTCCTTTACTGTTCTGCTTTTCAGAGGAAAACGGAGAAATATTGGTCCTGAAGGTCTTATAGCAATTTCACAATGAAGCTGCTCTGATCCCAGTTTATGAGTTGGTATAACTGATAATCTTCTTTTCTCATTATGAAATGGGTAAAGGCACATGTGATCATGCTTATAAAAAGGTGCCTTACTGAAGTGTATCTTTTTAAAGGTAGTGTATATTTAAAATATATGGTAAATCACTTTTATAACATGGTAAATACTGAGGGCTCAAAAAATTTGAAAATGGAGCACTGTCACTTGGTTCTGATTTACATATTAAATATTCTTTTGTTGATGTTAGCTCCCATCTTACTTTACTCTGTTCTTTGCATTAATTTTCAAGAAGTTAACAGTGAAATGTTAGAGGTAGTTAAGCCTACAGAGCATTTTACAGGATCAAAAACAGAGGAGCTAGTGGATTAAGACATGATATTTGGAATCAGTGTGGTTGTTTAAGTGCCAGAAGCAAAATTTAATATTTATGAGTCCTTTTGGGTCAGCATTCATGGTAGTAAGCATTAATGGAGTGCCTTTCCTTTTTGAGTACTTAAAAATAGCTAAGTATAAATAAGTATGTTTTCTATATTACTGCAGAAAAAAGCCATCTGCATAACTTTGCAGATGGTCTGAAATGCTTGCTTTGTAATTATGATTCTGCTCCACCATTGCTTGTAAAATGTATGCAGTGACTGATGATAATTTAATAACTATTTTTTATCATATTGCTGATCAAAGCACACAAAAAGGATGAAATTATTTTAATAAAATCTACTGGAAGCAAAGTTTTGTTCTGCCCTCCTAGGTCAGTTCAATTTGGCTTATGGAGTACATATTCTTCTTAATTAGATGCTTTTCTGGGTTATCAATTCACAAAGTTATTTTGTGTGAAATTGCCCAAATATTTAGGAGAGGATTTAGAAATGTCATAATGTCAAGTGCATATAGAATGTTCTGTGCAGCTTAGAGTAGTGGGAATGGCTACAGAAGTGAGTAGCCATAAACCAGACTCTGCAGGGTTTCAGGGTCCCTTTTCTAGCAGCATTTCTGTGAACGTCTACAGCCTGTAGATGCCTTGAGTTTTGGGATGACTGGGTTGTAGGGAGGTTTAGTTACAGGTGCAGTTTGTCTGAACTATTAATTTCAAGTATAAGGTGTGGTGACTTTTTCTGCATTTCATTTCTATTAATTTTGGCCTATCAAATATGATTCTACTCTTTAATACACCTGCTTAGGCGTATTTTTTAACATGTAAGATAGAAGTAGTGACACATAAAAATAGAAATATAAATAGCATATAAATAGCTACAATTCTACAAATGAAATGTCAATGGTGCAGGGAACTTACATCTTGGCTTTAAAATCTGAAATCCCTTCAGTTCATTAAAAATAGTATAGTGTCTGAATAAAAAAAATATATAATTGTAGACCTTTGGAATTCCAAAGAGCTTTTATATTTCCATGTCCAACTTCAGTTCCTAAGTTTTCTCAGAGATCAACTTACTACATGAAGTTCTACCTAACACATAAAAGTATTTGCTTATAAGGCATCATAATTTATGAAAATACTGAAGTACAATACAAAAGTGAAATATAGCATGGACCCATATAATCTTAATTACCATTTTCTAACTGACAATTAAAGAACCAAAAATACCACTGATTATTTAATTCCAAATAATGACTTTAAAAAATATACTAGAAGATTTAGAAGAATAAACCTTTGGAAACAAAGATTCAATAATTCATGTAGTCATCAAATTCTTTTGTTTTTTGACTCAATGAAAAGAATTATGATCATTGTGGTTTCTAGTGTTTAAGGTGTCTCTTCCCAGGTTGTACCTTTACAGTTTGGATTTGATTTATTCTTTGTACTTTCCTGGCTTCCAATTAACAAAATTTGAAGTCTTATCCTAATAAGAAGTTATGAAAAAATGCTTCACTTCTTTGACTGCCAGTCAGCCTGTGAGTGCCTCTCTTGATTGTGCAGTCCGTGGTGATTTTAACATCTTCATGCGTGTACTTTCTTGTTTGCCAGTGAATCTCTAATCTCTCCTTGCCAACTTGTATTCGGTAGACTACTAGATAAATATTGTGAAATGTAAACATACTAAATAATAATAAATTATAATCAGATGTATCAGATTGTTGACATTCAGTAAAAAGTAGACAGCTGAAGTGCCATAGCTCTTTGAAGTAAGATTTTTACATGCTTGTTACACATAGCAGGTGCTTGGGCGGGTTCGTTATCCAGACTGTTCCAGTGAAGAAAAAGGCATAATAATGTCTTATTCTCTTCTCTCCCCCTCCACTTTTATAGTCTTTAGAAGGGCTGAAATCACAATGAGGGGAGTCAAGATTATTTCTGGTGTATCTGTGTGTTCTCTAATGCAGTTATAGGATATCCTGAAGAAATACAGGGAGAATCTGAGAAAGCATCTTAAAAGGATCCCTTCCTCTGTATTTTGGCCTGATTTCACAGCTGTACCTACAATAATGAGGAACAATTGCTTTGTTTTGAGCATGTTGACTCTGCTGGGAGTTTATTATAAAT
The DNA here is from genome assembly GCA_013396655.1 of Campylorhamphus procurvoides. Lineage (NCBI taxonomy): Eukaryota > Metazoa > Chordata > Aves > Passeriformes > Dendrocolaptidae > Campylorhamphus > Campylorhamphus procurvoides. Next base: position 367,440 of record WBMV01002499.1, read on the forward strand.
TTTATAGCCCATATGTGAATCTTGGGTTTGATACTGAAGCAGTCTCTTTTAGGTAGCAGATTAATACTTCTGTCTAGTTCTTCATATGTACTGTTCCCTGCTAGCACCAAACATACTGTCTCCTGTATGAGTTTTAATGTTTAGCTAACTATTCTCTGAAGGTGCAGTAGAATTGCCAAGGCAGAACTGGTGACATCCCTAGTAGAGTTTTCTCTGAGGAAGGAAAGGTATAGAACTAAGGATTGTTAACCGAATGTCCAGTAACCGTGCAGGCACTGTGTTCCTAACATTGAGAAAATATTCTGTTACCCAGATTTTTAAATGAATTACAGGCAATTAAGGCTTAATGTGTTTTTTTTCCTTACTTTTTTTTCTCTGATACCGGGTCCCAGTATCTCATTGTCATTAAGTGTGACCTAAGTCAAAAGACCTTGTAGTATTTCAAGAGCCAACTTAATTTTTTTTGTTTTGTTTTGCTTTGTTTTGTAGTTTCACTTGTAGGAAGAGCATAGAATGTCTCCCACATTTTAAGGCAGGTATTGGAAGAGAAGTCCAATATGAAAAAATATAAAGGGGATAAGGGAATAAGATAAAAGCCAAGCAAAGCTAGAGGAGAAAGGAGGGGCAAGAAAACCAAAGTTTCTTAAAAGATCAAAAGGAAGAAGTAAATGTAGGAGGGGGAGAAGACAGCCAGACAGAAAAGGCAGTGAAAGAAAAAAGTGGTTAGTAAAAAGGACTCTCAAAGTAAAGATAATATTTTTTTAAAAAGAAGTAACAGCTCACTGTTGAATATTTTCTGTGACTGAAAACATTCTGCAATTGTGATCAGGAACTCATTGGATTAAGACATTAAACTTTGCAGTTCTGAGTTAACAGTCAGACTCAATGGTCTTAGAGGTCTTTTCTAACCTAAATGCTTCCGTGATTCTAAATAGAAACTGTGTATGTGGTGATTTTCAATACACTGCACTGCAGAACATGTATTGCATGATGGCACTGTTGGGGAAGAAAAACAGTTATTAACAGAAGGAGACCTGAAGAGATTGTCCAGCAATCCCTGGGAAGCAGATACTTAAAGGGTTTCCTCCCTTCGATAAGACAGGAGCCTGCCACGAGAAGATACCTTGGGGACCAAGACTGTTTTCAGTTATCTATGTGTGTTACCCCTGTCTCCCCTTGCAAGATATGGAAGGACTTTACAAGATGTGGCAAGATACTGGAAACCCTTTGTTCCCCCTTTCCAGGTGATCCTGATGTGGAGAAATGCTTACCCTATTATGAAATATTGACTGGATTTTCTAAGCCCTACTTAACATAATTCGTCCCCCTTATTAATATGTCCTACCTCCTCTTTAGCATAACCTCAGTTCTATATATTGTAACTCAAGTCATCAATAAATGTCTCAGTTTCTACCCCCAGACTGGGAAAGTGTGGATTACTGACCGGCCAACATGGGACCCTCTGCACATTCCTTTCATGTTAACATTTCTATGAGTATGTTGCAAATCCCTATCCATAGTGGCAGCTGTGAGTTGTGTGTAGTGTTATGCATCAAATAGGACAGTATTTCTTTGCTGCACTATTGGAAGAAATTTATTTTGGACTTTTGGGTCCAAAATAAATGCACTGAGGTTTAACAGATTGGAATATGCATCATACATAGTAATAGTGTCTGCAGAAGGATTTTTAAGCTGTGCTTTCTCCAGGTACTTCCTTCAGAATCCCTGGTTTCTTATGTCTTTGTTCATAATTTCATTAGTCTTATGAAATTTTTTCCTTGGCAAAATATTAGGTGGTCACAGAGAGAAGTGGGTTTTCACCTGGAAAAATTTTGGTAGGATGGCAGTCATAGATCTTAAAGGTTTTTAAAAAAGCATTTAGAAAGTTCTAACACCACTCCTCAGAAAAAAATCTTTTCTTCTACTTCTTGGCTATTTCTTATCAGTTTCTTGTCTTGTGGAAAATGGGATAGCATTTGTATAGCTGGGATATGCACAACATTTTTTGAAGTCATTTGTACAGAAAGGTACAAAGCAGGAAGATATTGCCTTGATTTTGATTGTCTTAACTATACCAATGCTACTAAAGATGTAAAAAAAGTTAAAAGAACAAGAAAAAAGAACCAAAGTTGATACTAAGCACATAAAACACTAAGTATATTTTTTAAGGTTGTATCTTTCTCTTTTAGCTGAAAACTAGGAAAATTTGTTAATTTACTTCTTTTGTTTTCTTTGATTTTGTAGTATGTGCATATAGAAGTCTGTATTGTCACTGTTCTTTCTTGTTGAGTCTGTTCTTGAAGAAACAAGAAACTGCTCCTTAGTCCTTCAGTGGAAAAACTGACCTCTTTAATTAATGAAAATTACACAGAAATTAAAGTGCAGTGTTGATTAGCTGAATGTCATGGGGGTCACTGAATAATTTCAGATGCTTGAGAAAATTTTCCATACACTTAATAGGCGCCATGACCCTGTAAGTAGTTGAAATGGAAGTTTGAACAACGGAAAAAAGGGCACAGCTTTCCAATCTAGTTACACGAACCAGTGTGAAAGACAGAGGCATTTACTCCTGGGTTGAAGATGTTATCTGAAAGAAATAGTTAATACTTCCACTGTTAAATAAAAATATTATCTGGTGTGTCTTTGTATGTTTTTCTAACCTCTTCTGCCGGTCTAGCATTCCACCAGTATAACTAGAGTATGTTGTGCTTAGATGTATCTAATGAGGGGTCTAATGAGAATATGGAAGATTCGTTTGAAAACATATCCAAATTTTATTTTTAAATTAAATTTATGTTTAACATTGTTGTAGAAGCAGATAATTGCCAAAGTCAATTAATGCCATTGAGCTGATTCTTTATTAACTCGTTGTTGCCAAATAATTAATCATTGTCTGGATGTGTAGTTTAATCTTTTCAGTTAATGAAAGTCTGTTCATTTTCTGGAGGAAAAATCTGGAAATACTAAAACCCTGCAGTATTTTGAAGTCTGAGTTATGCTGAAAAAAAGTCAAGAGAACTGTTACTTAGAGAAAATATATAAAGATCATTTTCCATCTGTCGCAAATGTTGCATTTTGACTTTTAATATGCTTTGTGCTTGTTTTAAAGTGATTTTCAATTTACCAGAGTAAAATTCGAGTTTTTGTAGTGCTTGTATTTCAGTTCTTAAATATGTATTTTGTTTTGGGATATTCATAGGTCATACAGATACTAAAGAAGTAAATTCAAGCAAAAATCAGTTATGAGTTATAAGTGGCACATAACCAGTGGGCCACTTTCTGAAAGTTATTTTGACTTTGAGCAAGAGGACCCTTATGGAGGGTCATCAGCTAAGATCCTTGAGAGAAACCAGGCTTCTGCCAGAGGAGTGTTCCAAGGTCAATGATCCCTAATCAGACAGCTACCACAGAAAGCAGAGTAGTCTGTGAGCACAAAATGATGTGAAAACCACATTGCTCAGGTCTACAGGTTCTCTGTGTATAGGTAAGAAAACTGAATTGAACCTTGGTATGCATATCAAGGCTAAATAGAATGATTTGTCCTGGGGAACAGGTGAGGCAAAGGGTAACTTTGTTGTCCTGAACTCTTTCCAGCTTGACATTGGATCTGCCTTGGTGCTGTTCACCTGCCTGTCAGTCACCAGACTGTCTGAACCCTGCTCTGATGCTGACTTCTCAATCTGGTGTCGGACCTGCCTCATCAGATATTTCCATGACTATCCAGACTTGAGGCTGAGTCCCCTTCACCCAACCTGCCCTTGCTCTGCCCTGCCATGTGGGATGTGCCTTAGGTGACAATGCCCATACTCCAGCAGCCCACGGATCCCCTTGTCTCCCAGCTTCCTCATTGCTTAGGGGGTGGCTGGCCCCTTGCTATACCAGGCAAATAAATATACTTTTAATTACTATGTATCAGTAACATCACATAAATCTGTGACTTACCAGCTAATGGTGAAAGAAAGACCAGATTTAGATACGCGTATATAAAAACTGGAAAAACTGGCAGGTTATTTATCTGTTACATGAGATTTGGTGGTACAGGAAGCCAAAAATGAAAGTCCAAAATAGGGAAAAAACAGAGAAGGAGGTAGGAAGTGAGATGGTGAGAACAGGGGGTATGGTGATTGGAGTGCAGATTTTTGCAGAGGCTGACCTACAGATCCAAGCCCACCTGCAGGAACCACCTCTTGATCAACATACTGTACTGTAAACCTGGTGTGCTTGCAAAAGACTTGGTATGGGTGTTCAGAACTAAGGGTGATAGACCTCTGCCCTTGTATGAGAGGGATTTGTAGTTCAACAGTGGTTGTGTGTATAGTAATCAGTAGCTTTATAGTGGTGGTATTGTGCACAATGATGTAATTGCAAATTCAAAGTAACGCTGTGTTTACTAGTTAATTAGGTTATTGGTTATTCGATTTTTTTTTTTAGTTTTATAGTAATTTGTTCCTCAAGTAATGAACACCCTGCTCTTCTCTGAATGGGTCTTCTCAGGCCTGCAGTCTAAAGAGGGAGAATTAGACCCCAGGGTGATATTCTTAGACCTCTGCTGGAGAGAAGTTTCTCTCTGTTATTGATGGCTGCCTATTACAACATAGCATACAGGAAGGTCTTGAAGTATCAGACTTCATGTCTTCCCAAATTCCATTTGCAATGTCATGTTGTAGGAGAAAGGAAAAAGAGGAGTTTCTTTATTTCAGATCAAGCTCATTTTGACTTTGTGTGACGGCTAATAATCTAGACATTCCCAGTTAGGGGGCAATAACTGAAAACTCTTACTGAAAGCTTGCTTCACATTATATAGGGGTAGTAGGTGTAACAAGATAACATTTGTGCAGGGTAGGAAGGGGGGCTCTGGGTGGTTACATATAGCGTTCGGAGAGGAGAAAAAGCAAAGGAATTCTTACAGATAGCTACAAACTAATTACAAACCTAAAATAATTAGGGCTTTTAAACTAAAGTAGTGATTTACTAGACAAGTCTTGAATTATCTCTTCTTCTATGAATTTGCAAGGCTTGAGGAGGAGAGCTTCTTTCCTCCCTGCACAACTCCAAGGCCAACCAGATAGTCCTGTTAACACCTTTCTCGTTGATAGGCAGTTTCCAGATGTTCCCAACAACTTTGGTTTCAAAGGAAGAGTTCAAATGTGATTGAACATTGCATTTCTTTTACTGAGAAGTAGAATTTTGAATAGAATTTTGAAGCTCTTTGTTAGCTTTAGATACATTTTGCCCTTTAGGATCTTGTATATTTTTTCAACTTTTTTTTTCCCCTGAATTATTTATTTTTACTTTTTCTGCCATGGCTGCCCAGATCTTTTTATTCTAAGCTTCCTGTATCCTCTAAACATTCTAATTTGCTCTATGCATGTGTGTCTTCCATATATTTAAATGTACCAAGCAATTTCTTTTTAAAGAAAAGAGGAGAGCGAGCTGAACTTGATACTAAGATTTTCAACTTAATAGTCGTATTGCTAATCTGATTTAATACATGAAAGAATAAAGCCACTTGTGTGTGTGTTCAGGTTTGGCTCTTTAGTGATGTTGCGGATGTCACAATATCCATCAGAAATAAATTTGTGTCTTAAACTGATGTACATTCAGGGGAGAAGAAAATCATAAACAATTAGTTTGAATGAAATTAATAGATTTAATTTCTATTGTGAACTTCTGAAATAATTTTCAATGTGAATTTTAAATTTTTGGACTCTGTTACAGCTCATTCTTGTAGAAAATGGCAGCCTGATCAGTGTCTGCTCAGATAAACTCTTGCCACAATTGATGTTACATCTTAGACATTCTTTGTGAAGTTTGATCTTGATTATTTTTATTCTTTTTAATTACTATTGTTGCCTATGTCTGTTAAAGAATCAAAGTAGTCGAAGGTAAAAAGAAGTGGTTTTAGTTCCTAGGAAACAAGGTTGCTGAGAAGTTGAAAGTTTTTCTTAATCAGTTTAATTGTACCAAATGCTGAGTGGTAATCATGACACATTTTCTTATATCTTTAAGAACACTTAAAAGAGAAATGATTTGCAATTTTGGTTTACTTTTATTCTTTGCATAATCTAATTTTATAACTATTTTATTTTTCTCATAGCTTGTTTTCACTTATTCACTTGAATTGTTGAAGATTTTGATTAAGCCTGTTGTTAGTTCTTCAACTTGAAGTAAGAACAAGACAAACTCAGAAGAGAAATAGTAAAGCCTTGTTTGAAAACACACAGCCTATAAATGATCTTTCCCAGTTGTTTAATGTTTATTCAATACTGTTTTCTCTGCTGCTGTTCACACAACACATGAAAAAAATGAAGCAAAGTTAATGTGAAGTTTTCAAGCCTAGCAAAACTGCTGGTTTATATGAATTCTAATAGCCTACAGAATGTAGAAGACACTGAAAATAATTTCTGAATTCACAGTCTATACCCTCCAGGGACAGCTTCTATACATAATTCCTTTATGCAAATATTTAAAGGTTTGTGTTATATCTTCCAGAATATATTTTCGGCTTCGACTTTTCTTCTTTTCTTAGTTGCATTTAGAATGTTGAATTTTGTAGGTGTAGTTAAAATTGAAAAAACAGGGCAAAAAATAAGAAATGTTTGGTTGCTTCAATAGCATTGTTCTTGGAAGTGTTGGTCTAAATGTGTTTCTTAGGAAATAGAACAATTTAAATAAATTTATGCTCAATAAAGCAATAATCCACACTTTCATGAATGCTTAATTTGCAAATATTTTTTGTGTGGTTTTAACATAGAATTGTTAGTAGACTAATGAAGATGAGGTAACTTTATTTAAAGTATTCTTAGTTTTAGCGGAAAGACAAAGTGAATAAAATAGACAAGTTATTTCATTTTCCTGTGAACTTTAAGGTATTTATGCATTTCTCCTCTTTAACGTTTTTCACTTCACTTACAGTCTTTTGGTAACAATTTCGCTTTGTTAACACAGTGAAGACTGTTCTTCCAAGACATGAATAATATATTATTTTTAAATTGCCACAGTATTTTTGCTTGATTTCAGGTTTCTGACATTTTCAATTGCTTCAAATTAGGGCACAAAATAAAAAAAAAAAAGTGTGTTGAAAGTATATTTTTATAAGGAACTCCTCAATCAGTTCCTATGTTGGTTTTTTTTTTCTGATGTTGTTAATGCTGAGAATCTGACAGTGTGATGTACACAAGACTCACATAAATGCAAACAAAATCAAGCACAGTTGAGAATTATGTATGTTCAGTTCAGAGAAGAGACTAACCAAGTAATAAAATACTGAGCTAAATTGAGCTTTTAGGCGCAGGAATGACCAGTCTTTTTTTTTTTTCCCACCTGAACATTTATTAGACTTGTGCATAAGGGGTAGTAATTGTAACAGTGAGCCTGTGAAGGGGACGAAGAAACCAACCAAAGTGCCTTAAAAATCTGAGGCTTTTTACTGTATTGTAAAATGGAGTCTTTGCTTTTTTTTCCCTGAATCACCTTTCTCCTTCCCAAGACCCCATAAGAGAAAACCCTTATCTTCCTAATTAGTATGCAAGAATTTACCTTGGCCAGGCATGTGAAAACTTCCTTTATTGGTCCATTGTTAACCCTTTCCCCATTGGTTCTTAACCCTTGAATCCTATAGGCTGTGACCAGCAATGCCTAAAGCCCTTAAAGACATCTGGCCATGTGAATAAACTCTCTCTCTGCTTCCCTCTCCTGTGGCCTCTGTGTGTCTCATTGCCGGGATGTCTGGGGACCACGTGGCTGGGGGGGGACAGGAAAGGAGGGAGCGTTTCACCCAGCTGTCGCAAGTAATAACTACATAAAGGGTAAAAATCCTTTCCAAATAAATCCTACATGATTTTTAGTGTGATTTAAACCCTAGAAATAGTTCTTTTCAATAACACATTTAGGGCAAGATTAGTTCACTAGGGTGTTATTGTAAAGTGAAAGGCTGATTCATTTGAAGTGCAAAAGTTAGGCAAAATGAGAGATTCCCATTGTAGCCATAATCCCCTGTTGATTTGCTTCTGCTGGCAGATTTCTGGTCACAGGTCCTTGCTGGATGGGGAACTGCAGAACTTGGGTGGCTGAGGTAATTTTAGAGAGATGTCCTGTTTCTCACGTCATCCTATTGTCTTCTTGGACCTTTCCTCAGGCTTCCTGTATAAAAGGCATTTGATCCTTCCTTGGCTAGTCACTGCTTGGAATACAGAGGTGTTTCCATTATGAAGCTCCAAGTCTTGCAGCCATAAACAATATCAAAATGTCCACTTTTTTTTTTTCAACTGACTTCTTTCCAGATACTTTGAAATGTTGTTGAATTGCAATGCCTAATCTCCTTCAGAAAGGAGATTACAGCCCTTTACATGGGCTGTAGATTATATCACACCCTAACTTTAAAAATGTTTCAATCTGTGGAAGCTCATTACCATGATCATCCAGGTATTTCTTTTGCTATGGGTATTGTTTTTGTTATTTAGATAGTAATTGAAAAGTGTTCTCTTCCCTAAGGTCATAGAATTCTGAAGGAATGAATATATTGTATAGGCACTTCAGATTCCTCACCTAGGTACTCCACATTTCATTGTGGTTCATCTCCTATCTTGCAGTTGATACTTCTGTCCAGCTACCTTTTCTTTAATACTGAACTATACTTTAGTACTATTCTACGGGGTTTCTATCAAAATGACATACAGCTACACAGGTCAAGTGGATATTTGTTGGTTCACCACTCAGGCTGAGAAGTGGAGAGAAGTATTACTTGTGTTTTGAAATTTTTACTAAAAAACTCTCCCTTTTTATTTACAAATATTATTCCAAGATTTACTAATGTTATTAGTTTGTTCACTTTAAACGAAACATAAATTTCTTAACTTTCTACCATTCTTTACAGTAGCGGTCAGCCAGGATATGCCTTTATTGGGATCTTATATGTTTTGATATAACTATTCTAAAAGTTTAAATTTACTGGCTTAATCATCTTCACAAAAAATGGTTGTGACTTCCCTTTCCTATGTATTATGTTAGTTACCTTGATCTTTTCTGATAGTGCTTTTTCCTTTTTAGATATTGTAGGGCTATTTTATGACTTATATTACTTCTGGTTGCAACTGGGTGTTGTTCAGCACCTAATTATAGATCTAGTTTTCTTCTCATGTATCCAAAAGTGTTCTCATCTACCCACCCCTGTAAAACAAAGGCCTCAATTCTGCTGAAATCCTCCTTCATTTTGTGTTCTCTGAGGTCCCTGACTTTCCTACAGTGAGTAATAGCATTATTAGATATTAAAATTTATTAATATCATGCTCATTGTATATTGACCCTTTTTAAAATATCAAGGTGTCAACATCTGCCTGTCTGATCTGTGCAGGTTTTTTTGAAGGTGAATCACCATTTGACAGCACTGACTAAACAGCTACAGACTTGGTGACATTAGTCTGGTTTGCTAAATGGCAAAACTAAAAGTATCCAAATGTAGTAGAATGAGTAGAAGAAAGTTGCCTTTAAGGAATGGAAGAGAATACAGGATAAACCCAGTTATATCTGATTTGTTTTTGCAGTGTTTTTAGAATTTGTGTGTTAAAAGAGAATACATTTTATGTTGTGCTGCATAATGGGGATGAAGAGTGAGTAGTTTTCTGTGTTATGTTTATGGTGTTTCTCTGTATGCCAGTACACCTGTGATTTAGGATAAAAAGTTTCTTCAAGATGAGTTGGTGCAATTTTGCTCCTGGAGAGTTAGCTAGTGCTTAAGTGTAGGTAAATTATAGCAATCAAAATGTATGATTACTGAATCTTTAGAATAAACAAGTAGAACCAAGGCTAAAATCCATTTTAAGAGGGGAGAAATATAGTGTAGGGATTTCTTGTCACTGCAATTCTTCTAGGTGAAAACCCACAATATATTGTTTTAATATTTTCCTCCATAGCCAACGCAATGTATAATTAATGACTTACTCGTTGTGGTAGAATATTTTAACAGTCTTAAAATAGCCAAGGTGCTAAGCACTTTATGAATATCAAGCACTATCTTTGCTTGATAGATCAGGATTTAATCAGGCAGCCTGGGGTACACCTATTTGTTTTTAGCCTGGATAAATGTTATTGTATTGTTTTCTGTATCTAGACTATAAAAGAATTTGGACATAAGGACATGGAACAATTATTTTTTGCTCATAAGCGTTCTGAGAAATGTGCTATGAGAAGCCCATAAATGTGTATCAGACTCATCCTGAAAGAATCTGTAGGAGCAGGATCACCACTTCACGCTGATTTACCCCATCAAGTACCCAACATCATTAATTTTAAATTGCCTAATTGCCACTTCTGGCCATCCATTCCTCTTCCCTGTTAAACTGGAGTCTCTTGTGTGAAGTCCACTTCCTCGCAGCAGAGGTGTTTCTATGTTGTTGTGTCTGTTTTGATTCTTGAGAACATAAACTTCATTATGCCCTGCCTGTGAGACTAAATCACCTTATTTTTCTTACTATTCTTAAATGTACCGCTAAGCACTCTCATCTTCTTTTTTTAACTACAGCATCTCACTAAAAATTCATTGAATTACATGTTCATTTGGACTTCCAGAGACAGTTTTTTCTGGAAGATTGTCCTCATTCTTAAATATTTTCCCTCATTTTCTGCTTCTATCATAGCATAACTTAGCTGTGCTTAGGCAGACTTCATTTCAAATAGCTTCCCTATGAAAAGAAACATTTTTTTTTTCCTGATTATTACCAACAAACCAGCCATTTTCTGTTACTCACAAATCTCACCAGAATTGTTTTGATTTTTAATTTTCTTCCAGATCTTTGATGAAATGGAGCTGTCACTGAGTGTGAAGCACAATACTTGTGATCTGGTCCTGTGTTTTGCACAACATAGATATATGGGAATTCAGATATGTATTCACGATTTCATAGGAGCTATGTACTTAGCTCATGGATTAAAAACAAGAATATAACCTCTCTGTTGTTGCCAGAACTACTGAGGCAGCTGATTACTCTCTATGTGTTCTTTTGCTTCTGTTTTTCCAGGACCATGGGAAGTGGTAAACACGGGGCATGGAAACAGAGATCACAATGGACATGGGTTTCCTGAGGTTACAATCTTCCAGAGTGGTTAGTTTCCCAGTTTCTTCAACATGGAAATCTGCTACTTTCTGGGATTGTTGAATAGTACAAAAGCTATTAAACAAATGTAAAGTATATTTTAATGACAATTAGACTACAGAAATAGTGATGACTTATACAAGGTCTTCAAATTTCTAATTATGAAACCCACTTAGAAAGATGTGTAATTTTTTATAAGTAAAGGATGGACAAAACTTTGGTGACCATCAAATGGCTAATAGCTGCCTGCTTAATGTCCTTCTCTTTGTGTTGCTGCCTTAAAGCTGCTGCACCCACAAGGGCTGCTGGGGACTTGTGGGGAATGCAGTTTTTTTCAAATTCAGAGGACTCTTTTCCAGAAAAATAGCCTAGAAAAATGTTTAAGACTGCTCAGGTATCACATCTCCTGGGAATATTCAAGCATACAACCTAGAAGGGAATTTTAAATTTCATTACCATTTTTACTGTGATCGGTAAGACAAGAGAAGTGAAGTTTTCAATGCCATCCTCCTCAGCGCATGAATTTACACAAGCAGAAAGAGCCCTTCTGAAGATGTATAGAAGGATTCTAAAAGTCCCTAATCGAAAGATTTTTTATACATTACTGGATAAATGGTGGCTGATGAGATGTTTAATTTGTCTTAATTTTTTGGTTTGTCATGGTTTGATGTAGTGATGTAGAGAGCTAGTGGAGGAGAGTGTTAAGAAGTCACTAGATTTGGTTTTTGCTCTGAGTTTTTGGCTACCTCTAGCCTATTGTAATCTCTAGTTGTGCTGATTGTAATCCCTAACTGTGTTTAAAACTACCCAGCAAACAAAATGGCCATCTCATATTTTAAGGAATTATTTACAGAATGATACAAAAATTTCACACTTGCCTGAAGAAACCATAAGAGTAGCATAAATGTGATGGTATGACATGTGCTTGGGTGAACTAAACCTGCTCTAATTTACTTATATGTATTTATATTGTGAACTGAACTCTGTGAGTGCTGCTTTAACTCTATAATCAGACACTGTAAACAAGTTCTGACAGCAGCAGCTTCAGTCCTGCTGTGCTTTGCCTCTTTAGCCTTGCTATTTAACTTTGGGTAATCAGATATGCTCTGGTGCATCTCTGTTCAGTCCTCAGATGTAAAATTAGTTAAAATTCAGCCTGATTTGATGTTATTATTTAAATAAGCATTACTGCTACCACAACTATTGCTACCTGGCAATACTTGGATCAGTGGAAACCATTTAGTTTGTTCTGTGGGCACAAGATGGGAATCGTGGCCTGTGTGTACTAAAGCAGAAAGCTCCTAGATAGTTGGTATCAGTGGAGAGGACAGCTGGTAGTGACAGCATAGCTGGGAATACCTGCTGGAGAGCTCTGAACTAGGAATAACCTTTATGGCCTCCCAAGTTTTACCTCTGTGGTTTCTTGTAGCTACTTGCTGATGATAAACTTGAGATAAATCAGATTGCTTCTCCTCCTTTCTTCCTACTGTTCTTATTTGCCTAGTTAACTGCATCCCATTCCCAGCAAAGTCAGTAGCAGTGTTCCCTTTGATTGCTCTAAATCTTGATTGCTATGTTTGGGTGAAATTAATTTTTGTATAAGAATATTAAGTCTCAAAATTTTGGTTTTGCAGTGATATTGGAAGTAAGTTCTGCAATATGAAGTGCAGGATATCCCTCACTGGGCGAAAGCGTCCAGCTTTTCAACATTGAAGCACATTAAGAGTTTCTCTTTAAGCTTATAGTAGTTCCCACCTGAAGTACTGTGTTCACTTCTGAGATCTTCACTGCAAGAAAGGGATGGACATGCTGGAAAGAGTCAGGAAAGGACCTGTTAAGAATATTAAGGGACTGAAGGGTCTCTCATATGGGGAAAGTCTGGGAGATCTTGGACTGCTTAGCCTAGATAAGGCTCAAAGGGATCTTATTAATGTAAATAATTATACAGCATGAAGAAACAGGCCCCAATACCACTGACCAGTAAATTGTGTATCTGCCTGACAAGGCAGATGTCATATACTCAGAACCAATGGTGATGTATGTGTTTAGTCTGCATGTTATCTCAGCAGGAGATGGTCTCTTCCTTGGGAAACAGTGAAATGAATCATCAGCTGAAGTCAAACTTAGGGCAAAGCTGGACAACTTTTTATTCAGCACTGAAAACCTGGGATGAGTGGAAAGGGGAAAACTCCTTTCTGGCAAGAAATAAATTATTTGATGAGTATATTTATGTGTGGGTGTGTATAACTGCTGAGTGTATCTGACCATCCTACCACTTATTGAGGCTTCCTGTTTTTCTATCATAAAGATATCCATTCATATAGCTATCTCTGATCCTCAACTCCCTATTTTTTCAGGGATGCTGTGAACTAGTGGTGAATGTGATATGTATTTTGCTTTACAGACAAAAAAAGTGTGTTCCCACTGGTTCAGCAGTGGTTGTGGTTCTGTCCAGGGCATACCCAGAGGGGATAGGTTCTCCTGAGTTGCCAGAAGGTTAGTGAGACGTGCTTGGAATTAAATGACATCTGATGACTCATCACACCAAGCAAAAATTGTGGAGTTGCTTGAAATCTAAAGAAGCCTGGTGGTTTAAGAAATCTCTGATTTTTTTGATTATTATTTTTTTAATTTGTTATGTTTTTAGATAAATTTTCCCAAGGCTGGTGGAGTAATTTCCATGCTAACCTACAAATCATTAGTGCTCCAGTTGAAGTTAATACAACATACTGATTTTCTTACTATCCTAAATTTCACTCATGCTATGAGTGCTTTACACTTCATTAATATTTCTTGTGATTTTCTATTTTCCCCATAATTTTCAGTATGTTTTTATACGTTTTATAAGCTGGTGAATCTTGGTGAGGTTTTCTAGTTCTTCTGTTATTAATGACCTTTAATTTTTGAAGTTGACAAATCAGTACAGGAAATGCAAAGGAAACATCCATTCTCCATGTGTAGTTGTAACTAGCAAGCTAGGTTGATTTGATTTTCTTCCTTTCAGTCTATCCCAATATAAAACGGGTACAATGTGTCCATGTCTCCATCACATTCTGATGACAGGCTATTGTGCTGGTTTAAAGGTAAACTGGCAGGAGAAATGGACCCACCACAAGAGAGATTATAAGTCAGAGTCACAATTTAATGAAAGATATTACAATAAATACACTGAGACAAAGAGAAAACCGCTCTCAACTCACCAAAACCCAGCAGTATAACCCAGTGTCCTGGNACACAGGATTATTTCTGGAGACTGTTATTAATGTTTCCCTTCCATATGCCTCAAAAAACAATGCTGGAGGTAAATCTCCATTTACAAGTTATGGGAGAACTCCTGACCTGACTGTAAGGTTGCAGTATTATGAATAACAGGCGTTACTGTAAATCAAAATTTAAACTCACATTGGAATTTAACTTTATCATAGAATCATAGAATGATTTGGATTGGAAGGGAACTTAAAGATCATCCCTTTCCAATCCACCTGCCATGGAGAGGGACACCTTTCAGGAGACCAGGTTGCTCAGAGCCCCATCCAACCTGGCCTTGAACACTTCCCTGGGAAGCCAGTGCCAGGGACTCACCAGTCTCACAGGAAAGAATTTTTTTCTTGATATCTAATCTAAACCTACTCTATTTGAGTTTGAAGCCATTCCCTCTTGTCCTGTCATCAGACGCTGTTATAAAAAGTCTCTATCTTTTCTGTAATTTCCCTTCAGGCACTGGAAGGCCCCAAAGCCTTCTCTATTCCAAGCTGAACAATCCCAGTTCTCTCAGCCTTTTATCACAGTAGAGGTGCTCCATCCCTGTAATCAATTTGGTAGTCCTTCTCTGGACTTCCTGCATATGTTTATATGTGTTTAATTTTATCCATATTTTCCTATGTTAGTAATTTTTCACCCTGTAAACAACACATATCCAAGGCCCCTTACAAAATAACTCATCATTTATTCTGCAGTTGGCTCTTAATGACTGACTAATCTTTCCTCAACAAATTTCAGTTGATGCTAGACTAAAGAGGATGATCAAATAGTGTTCAAACTTGGGAGGAGAATGCTAGGAAATATGTTTGGCAGCACTCATAATTTATATGCACAAAGTAAAGTCATACTAGGAAAGCGAGAAATTTAGCACAGTTGTCTACCTGTATTATAAAAATGAAATACAAGTTCTTGGTTATGTGACTAAACAAGCACATTTATTGCAAAGGAACGTGGAGGAGTGTGTCATAAAAATGAAATTTGCTTCTCATCCACCAGAAATAAGGGAAGGTAGCCTTACACAGAAAAAAGGGTCAGCTTTTATTTAAGGTTGGTTGAAAAGAGAAATGTAATTTTCAATCATATTAAGGGAATTATAAAACTAATTATGTATGAAAATTATAATAATTGAAAATAAATCAGAATTAATTGGCAGCTGCCACTCTTCCTAATTTGCTTTGTTGTGCCTAGCAATTGTAGGTACTGAAGGTAATGGATAAAATGGAATTTCGTTTCACAGCACTGTCCGAGCAGACTCCCACCAGAAAAATACAGCACAGCAGTCATTAATGCCCTGTGTCAACTCATTCACCAGGGCACTTTCTGATTCACTGGACTTGAATTTTATGTGACATTTCCATTTAAAAAAAATAATAAAAAAATACCCTGAAACACAAAACAAAACAGAAAAAAAACAACCTCCCTAAACTCTTTTCAAGTTGCTATGTCTTTGTTTTTGGGTTGCAGTCTTGCTGACCTGGAACAGAAGAAAAATGTGGAGATGACATTTGTGTCACATAATTGGTATCATTAGCAATTTTTTCACCATGAAGGAAAAACTAATAGCTGGTCTTGGATATTACAGTGCTTCTGGGAAGAAGGAACTCAATGTTTAATTGAGATTATAGTATTTTTTATTTCTAGGCAGGACCAACCAAGATTCCAACCTACGAACAGCTGGTTCTGAAAAAGCAGAATCTTTTCTTTGGGAGAGGAGGAGCTGATGTGAAACTGCATCTCATAAGTATATAAATGTAAGTGCTGTCAGAAAGGACAAAACACATGTTAAACCTATTCCTGGTGAAAGCAGACATGATCCAAATATTTCCAAGGACTACTCACATTTCTCAAGTGCCAAAGGGAAAAGCTTGTGAATGATTGTAGTGCTTCAAAGTCAAGTGGCATCTTGAATGACCATTCAGTGTAAAAGTCTTGGGTTCTTGGAAAAGCTGTTTGGTCTGAAATGACCCACAGAAATTTGAAATGGTCTGGTTTTATAATATCAATGTATGCTCTGCTGGAGTAGGGAATAATAAACTAAGGGTATCGGCTCCTATCAACTTTGAAATTATTTTAAATATTAATTTCTTAATGATTTGAGGTTGCTCTTACAGTGCGCATACTAATTTAAATATGACATTTCAGCAAGAGATGTGCTAAACCAACTGAAGTTCACAAATTACAGAACTCTTTCCTCTATAAAGGTCATTGTTTAATGTGATAGACAAAAGGTGTCTGAAGGACATATACCTTCAGATAATGATGCTGGTGACAGTTTTGAGATCCTTTCTTGAAGAGCTGGATCATATTGTCAGTGCTAGACAGCTTAGTTTAAAGCACCAGTGGGTGCTGGGTAATGTGATACTCACACAGAAAAAGAAACTGAACAATGGACAAGTGGCTTAGTTAACTTGCATGACAAGTCTAGGATTACATTGAGAATGAAGCTCAAAATTTTAGTTGCCCTTAGAATTGGTCACTTTGTCCAGTCATCCTCTCTTTGCTCATATGTATGGTACTGGTGGCTTCCATGGTGATCTGTTCCACAGTCTTCCCAGGACCGAGGTGAGCTGGACTAGCCTGTAGCTTTCTTGATAATCCTTCTTAACTAAGAGTACAACCTGTGTCTATTTTTGGTCATCATGAACCTCTCACACTCATCACAATTTGCTTGGGGTGAGGGGAAGTTACTTTTGTTTTGGGTTTGTTTTTTGGGTGGTTTTTTTTTTTTATTTGACCTTAGTTATGGGTTTCTCATTTAGCCAAGCCATGTCTGCTTGATATTTTGCACATCATGTTCATGACTGTTTATGAGCTTTAAAACAAGCAGCTGTTGTTGGCCCACTTGCCCTTCAGGACAATCTAAAATATATCCCTCTGAAGTAGATCACTGAACATTACAGCTCTGCAACAATGCATGAACTTTGCATTCCTTCTGTTTGTCAAACGTTGTGTATCTTTGTTTGGATTTGATACACACACACAGCCTAGTCGCTCCTATGAATTTTTATTGCTGTTTTTGATCTGAGACACAGTGACTCTATCTTGAATTTCTGATTTTAACAGACGTCAAAAAATGCAGTGGGCTGGTGGAAAGAAAGATGATAGGGGGAGTAATATTCCCACTTACTGTAAAAAATTGCAGATTGTGCTTATGGATATGGTACAGAACTGAGCAGAAAAAAACCATTTAGAGAGTAAGAAGCTTAGACTCCTCTAGGGTTTCCAGTTCTTACAATACTGAAAGGTTAGTGATAACAATATTGTGTGCACGTGAACTAAGATTCATCTAATTTATTTTAGCATACTTACGTTTGAACTTTCATTATTTTCCCTTGACATTATTGAGCAGAAAATACATGCTTTGTGGGTTAAGGGTAGTTTGAGTGTCTTGCACACTCACAGTGCCTATTTCTTTCTGTTGATTGCATAAAGAACTTCTAACAAAATGAAGAATAACTATGTAAGATATGGGGCTTTCCATGTCAGTATCCAGAGTTTAGATGGATGCATCATCCCTCATGATTTTCATAAATATCCAGCTTCTCAAATAAATGATAAAGTAAAAATCTCGCCCTGCTTCAAATAAATACTCAAAAAACCCTAGCAAAACCCCCAAAAAACCACAGTGTAAGAAGGCTGGTGGCAAAATATTTCTAAAAAACATAGTATTTTTAGAATTATGTAATTATTTGTTTTCAAGTTTTTGTTTTTCTGGATTTTGAAGATTCAAAGTTGCTGAATTGTTGTACCTGAGTCAGGTGCTTTACAGACAGCTGCATGGTTAAATATATGCACTCTGAACATTTCACTTTTGATTAGCAAATTGGGAACCATAATTGCTTTTTCTTATTTTGCATAATTTTTCATACCTCAGACGGCTTAGAAATACGAGATAATATCAGTTTATTGGTGAAAACTCACAAGATATGTGCAATACTACACCCTTGTTCATTTTGTCACTTACTCACAACTTCTGCTTGAAGAAATTTAGAACAAGGTTGTACAAAGGGACAGGGTATAAAAAGAAAAATAAGACTAATTTGCTGGTACTGCCAATAGTCACAGAAAGGAGCAGTAGACTCAGTACAAAGATTTATCCATGTGGTGACTGACAAAAAATTCACGATTAAAAAAAACCCCCCAAAAACACAAACAACAAAATCCACACAACTAACGCTTAGGAACTTCACAGAAAAGCAATGTGTGGAGCACTTAAAATATTTTCACAAATCTGAATTGAAGAAAAATCAGTGGAGTGCCATTGATGTTAGATCAGCAATAGATCTTGAAGTGTCATGGTAATGCTTATATTTTATAGAGGATAATTATTGGTTTGAAGGGGAAAAAGAGCTTGTTATATACCTTAGTCTTTTCAGGAACCATTTTCTCACATTTTTGCCACTTTTGATTTCCTCCTGCAGCTGCAGATTTGTCATTTGCGATTCTTTATCCTTTGTACTGTTGATAGTTCATAGACTTTGTGGCATAATCTTGTATATATTGACTACAAGAGGAAATTTTTATAAAGGGAGTAAAACCTGAAAGGTCATGTTCTGAGTCCTGTGTCAGTCATCCTCTATCTGATACAATGCCCTTAGGAAAGCAGAGTGTTGTTACTTTTTTAACACGTGGGTTAACACATCATGACCTGAGTATTTGGATGATCTGTTAATTTTTTAATATTATAATACCAGAGTTAATTCAAGTCATTTACTGTATTTTCTTTAGAAGGTCCTCTTCTAGACAGTTGAAAAAGTGATTAGTTCTATTCCAGCCATAGGCCTTTTCTTTTTCTTTCTCCACAGGTTTTTAAAATTTTGATGTTTGATGTTTAATATTTTACATAGTTGATATAAAATAGGCATTTTTAAGATTGAGGGGTTTATGTTTTTTTTTTTTTTCTTTTTTTGGTTTTTCTGTGAGGGAGAGGAAAAGCATTTTTACCTCTATCCAAATGCTGCCTGTACGAATGTCAAAGTTCAACAGTTACTGAGTTGCCAAATCAAAGAGAATTCCATAACGGGGTCTGAAAAGAGCCCTTTGAAATGGGAATAAAATGTACTTCTGAATATTGCATGCCACTCAGTAATAACAAAAAGTCATACAGAAAATGTCACTGAGCAGCAAAACCTGATGTTTTTGCAGAGATACAGGCACATATTTTCCCCAGACATCATTAGTGGCTGGTATTTCTAAACCCAGGCTAATGAGCACTTTAACAAGGAATCAAGTACGTTCTTGGTTGTCAAAGGTTTGCATCAAAGATCTGACCAGTTGAAAAGGACAGTTTTGAGTTCTGTCTTTATACCAGGATGCCCAGTCAAAGACTTTTAATTTGCATACAGAATACACATTGCACACCTTAGAAGTCCCTTGGTAAGTCTGTTCCTGTTGTGCATATAGGAGCAGATTTCCCTGCATTTTTTTTCTGTATTTTTTCAAGCCGAGGAGAATTCAAGAGATATATTCTTCTATTAATTTATAGGACCACAACAGAAATAATCACAGAGAACAAAGGTTTTCAGTTCTCAAAAGTGACTACATTTATTTTTTTAAATGAACACCAGTTTTCTGTGCACAGTCAACATATTACAGAATTTTGGTGGTTCTAGCTAATAAGATTATGATTATTCTTTCTATTACTTATTTTTCCATTGAAAATAAGTGTGATTTCAGACAAAATTCCCAACATATAAAGCTTTTACTGTTTGGGAAAATAGCTTATTCACGTAGTTTGAAAACAAGATATATCCCTTTAGTTCTCTTTGAACTTATTTAAGCAAGAAATTATTTCTTTTTCCCATATTCTTCTAATATCTATGGATTGATATGGGCTGAGAATAACCAAAAGCACATTTGTAAAAGTACAAAAATCTGTGCTTCTTTCTCCCTTCTAAATGCCCAAAGGATGATTGAACAGTGCCTTGATTGAGAACAGTGTACGGAGGATGAGTCATCATGTAGTCTGACCTTGCAGAAATGGAAAAGGTTTTCACTTTGTGCTTCTATCCAGGTTGTTTCATGTGCTTGTGGTGCAGCAGCAGGTGGTCCAGGCACTCTCAGATTGGTGTGAATATTTGAAAGGCTTTTTAAGTTGAGCAGGTGAAAACTGGGAGTTGAGCAAAAACACAGACGTGCAAATAGACTGTGTTTGTCCAAAGAGTTGAATTTGTAAGAATCGACGTGCAGGCTAAAGAGAAGTTGTTATTTGCAATGTAAAAACGGGGTTACATTTTATTGCTCTTACAGAAACTAAAACTGTGCTGGGTATTCTTCAGCACCCTCTACTGGTTTTGTAATTATTTACACAAATACGACATTCCCAAAGGAAACATCGAGGAGGTGAATAAGGAGAAAACGAAGAATAATGAGTGCATTTTGGTTATAGATTCATTCCAGTTTCTGCTTTTACCACTACACAGTTCTCTGCCTGTGTCTTTTCAGGCCCTTCAAAATGTAGCTTTGCCCAGGTCATTTAAGCCACCTCCTTGAGGAGCCTGTTTCTCGGTATAGTTTTACGAAGCACTTGTCCCTGAATGTTAAGCCATGACCAGGTTAGGGAAAACCGACAGTTCTTTCTAGACCAGTAATACTACTGAATAAGGTCAGGAAGCAGAGGAGTTATGCTGCGAATACAAGCAGGCTGAGCTTCACATCTAAACAAAAGGTGATGGGATTAAGGTAAGAGCTGTTCCAGGAAATCAAGCACAGGGAAGTTCAGGGAAGCTCTGGAAAAGCCAGGTGACAAAATAAAAACTGTTCCATCCCACATTTTCCATTAAGAAGACTCTTATGCTTTACTTTGTATCTTTTGGAAAAGTATGGTTTTTAATTTTTACCCAAGAAAATCCCCACAACCTTTGTCATGCTGCAAACAAAAATTCTGATAATGGAATACCAATACTCTGAATGAAACCTTTACTATAGTGGAAAATATCTGCTCAATTGACTCTGAGGAAAAAAAAAATCACATAAAAAAGGTACTGCAGATTTTTAGAAAATTAGACTACAAAGATTTTAGAAAGTCAGACTGCAAAGATATTAGGAATTCAGAAGGCAGCTGAGATTCAGGGTCTGGAATCTCTGGAAGTTTCCCCTTTTTATGCTTCTGGGCCCTTTTGGAGTAGGGGTGCACACATTGGAAGGCATTATAAGGAATGATAAAATATTACTTCACTCTAGCCACAGAAATATGTGTTAACCTATCTACAAGGACATTTGACCAGAAGAACCTCCTCAAGTCAGAGTACGAAGCCTTTCTCATTAAATCAACAGAAATTATGGTGGAAAATATACATCATGATATTTCCTATTTCTGCAAAATAAAAATGAGTGAATTGCACCTAAAAGATAAGGAGCTTTTAGTTTCTTTGATTAAGATCTCTGCACCTAAGCTTGCATTTCAAATCATATAACAGTATTGCTGTTTTGTGATTTTAGCACTTATTTGACAGGTGACACAAAGTTTAAGTGAGGGAAAAATATCTCAGAGCAATTTGTATATAATATCAATAAAAATGAAACCAAACTCCCTATTAAAAAGTGTAGGAAATCAGTCTGCCTTAAAATGGGATGATGAGACTTAATACTGGAATTCTAGTATAGTGGTTATGTAAAGAGTTAATTGCTCATCATAAAGATTAAATCTTCATTGTGCTGTGGCAAGTGGCAATGAACTGGTAATCCATCTGTTCTTGCTCTCTTCAAATATTAGAATTTATTACTGCAGAAAAAAATAGCTGCTAATTTTTGAACCAACCACCTGTAAAGAACAAGTCATTGCACAGATAAGATGTACTCCCCCCGCCCCCAGCTGCACCTCCAGCTAACTTCATTCCCTCAATTTGAATGAGAGCATATTTCAAGTGGAGAGCAATTATATGGCTCTGTGCCTTGTATAACCTGTTAAAACCAGTAATTTGCTGGCATAAAATTAATTCTGTGCTCAGTTTACAGATCCAACTAGCTCAGAGTAAGAACATTTCTCTCTTCAAAAGATAAAACCACTAGAGAATTACTTGGATGGGTTTACTTTTTATACTGTGCTTTGGTTGAATATGGGTTCTAAAATAGATTTGTTGACAGCTGATATGGCAGTGCCATTATGTATTGACAGCGCAACATAATGCCATTTATTTTTCTACAGGTTTATTTGTACCGGATGACTTCCTCTATTCTAAATGGGTATTATTCCTTCCATCTGGATGGAGCCACGAGTAGAAGTTATATTATGTAAGAGAGGAATTGAACAGTGATAAAGCAGTTTTTTGCTCTTTTCAGCTTTAATTAGAAGTTATTTCTTTTCTTTCTCTGAGATACTCTGTTGTGATCTGTAAATGCTTGGCCAACTACCTTTGTCACCTGAAGAAGATCCAGGCCATCTTTTTCTGCAGTGCAGCACCCCTGTGTAGTAGCTTTTTTTTCTCTGTGTGCAAATGTGGCTTTGCATTTTCCAGAGAACAGTGCATTGCATTCCAAGCGACATGGCTCAAAACAGAAAGAACTTGCAATATTTGCAATATTGGTTTTATATTTTGTTGAGACTTCACCTTTGTATATCCTTTCAGAAATACTGAACACCTCAGTCACTTTTTTTTAAGCAATATTTTGATTTAACCTGTAGTTTAGGGAACGTGTCTTGATCTTCTGACAAGAAGGTTTATGGATGAATCCTTGAAAAGGCTATCAAGAGTTATCATAGAATGATTTGTGATGGAAGGGACTTTAAAGATCATGTCATTCCAGTCCACTGCCATGGGCAAGGACACCTTACCGTAGACCAGGTTGCTCAAAGCCCCATCCATCCTGGCCTTGTACACTACCAGGAACGGGGCAGCCACAGCTTCTCTGGGAAACCTGTGGCAGCACCTCACCATCCTCACAGTAAGGAATTTCTTCCTAATATTGAATCTTAACCTACTCTCAGTTTGAATCCACTCCCCTAGCCCTGTCTCTACAGGTTCTTGGCAATAGTGTCTCTCCAGCTTTCTTGTAGGCTCCCTTCAGGTACTGGAAGGCTGCAATTAGGTCACCACAAAGCCTTTTCCAGGCCAAACAATCCCAATTCTCTCAGTCTTTCCTTATAGGAGAGGGACTTCATCAGAACTGGAGAACAGTAACAAGAGGCTCTGGCCTTCTGACAAGATGTTATGGAAGCTCCAGAACCAAAGAATTGTCAAATAAAAGAATAGTTTAGTGTGGAAGACACCTTAAAGATTGTATGATTCCAGCTCCACTACACCTTTCACTAGACCAGGTTGCTCAGAGCTCACTCCAACCTGTCCTTCTTGGACAGTTAAAGAACAGGGAGAATCATTAAAACATTTGACTGCATTTTTTTCTTTTTCTTTTTTTTATTTTTTTTTTAGTTTCTTTCTCTAGCCTTCTTGGTTTTCTACCAAAAGAAAAGTTTTTAATACGTTCATTGCTAAAGTCTTGCATCCTTTGCAAAGGCTGTTGCTTTCTCATTAGAAATGTTAAAAGCTTCAGCCATTCAGATGATTGAGGCTGTAGATATAAAATGAGGATGTCAGACAAAGAATGTGCACCTCAGAAATGGATAAAAAACAGAGACAGGAAATGAATAATACTTTCTGTAAGCAGATTAAGAAGCAAGTGGTATCCCCTTTGATTTCATAAAGAAAATGGAGACTTTTTCTATGAACCTAAGCAAGGTTTCCTGATCTGAAGTATGCTTTTATTTGGGTTGACTACTTTCGCTGCTTAGGTATTAGAAAAATGGAGCTGTGAATATTTATCTGTTCACTTACATGGGGTAACATGAGAATTGCTTACCCAAGAATATATATGAAGTTCAGACATTTTCTCAGAAGTAGTTTGGGATCAGCACAGATGGTAAATGCATTACTCAAAACTGATGAATCCCCAGGTGATATATGAAGAGCATTTTATTTTCAGGGATGTCAATAAGGAGCCACCAGTTTCTTGAGGTGATCTTGTTAATTTCACATGCAGCTTTTACGATTTATCTTCCAGGCTCTAAAGAGCAATTAAATTCACCTATGCTCATCAAAAGACTTAATGAGTATCATAAGTTTTGATGATAATGCTGTTCTCTTCTTCCTTAGGTAGCTTCATTCACCGACAGAGCTATAGACTTTAAGCACATAAATGTCACAAGTTCACAATGGGATGGCTTTCGTGAAGGAGGCTTTTAATTTAAGCAAAAAATTGATTAAATCTAAGTAAAATTTCATTTTATATCCTATGCAGGATGGGTCTTCTACAGGCAGAATGTCAGGTGGGTAACCCAGGAATGATCTGCTCTGGTTCCTGCAAGTCTGTGGTATCAGGAACTATTATAAGTACTTAAAAAAGGTTGGCTTTTGTCTGATCCTTGTTTTCTAGATCAATAACATCAATAAAGCCACCATAAATGACTTTAAATTCACTATGAAATACTATTTTATAGAATAAAACTCTCTAATGGTCTTGAGGTAAGATGTAACTCATACACATTTTCACAACAAATGATGAAAACTAATCTGTAACTTTTAATTGTGAGTTCTAGCATTAAAAAAAAAATCAGAATTTTATAGTTTTAGTGTGTAATATTAATACTGTTATGTGAAAAACTGTTTATTAACATTTCCATACTTCATCAGAATCACAAGCACAGTTTTGCTCTCCCTATGACTTCACACATACCTAAATTTCTTTAGCTTTTTTCTCCTATGAATGTAGGATTAATTTGTTTTATAGTAACATAATTTTCCTGTCAGACAATACATAATACAATACAAAAATGTGAACTGAAATAATTCACACAGTGCTTTAAAATCTAGTAAATATGTCCCTAAAGTACCCTAATCGTGTTGAAGGCTATAAAAATCCAACCTTGTTGGCAAAGGTGGTCACTAGATGAGAAAAAACACAAAGTAACATGTGAACGATCCTGCAGGATTTGCTGAATAGAAAGAGTTTTATATTTGGGGGATGAAATGGTTTATTTGTTGCTTTTTGTTCCACTAGTATAGTGTTCCTTTTGATACAGATGAAGGAATACTTAATTTTAGAAGAAAAGAATAGATTGTGTACAGTGCTATTACTTAGATGTAATTTCTCCTATCATAGTTACTTTTTTGTTTTCCTTGAGGTAGTGTGCTGGTATTGCAATGAAAGAGCACATCCGCACGGAAAATCTGCATTAACAGTAAGTAATTAATCCTTTTTTTGTGAGCAGAAATAACCATTCAAATTCTTATGGCATCAATTTAACACAAAGCAATGCATTTCTTTGGACATGGTGCCATCATCTGTAAGACATCTTTGGAAACGTTAATGTCTTGTGCACAGAGAATAAATAGTATTGTCTGCTCACTACGTCTTTTGCTTTTTTGGTTCTTTCAGGGTCAAGGAAGGGGATTCTGCCCCTCTGCTCTGCTCTGGTGAGACCCCCACCTGCAATGCTGCCTCCAGCTCTGGGGTCCCAGCACAGGAGGGACATGGACCTGTCGGAGCCCGTCCTGAGGAGGCCACCAAGGTGATTAGAGGAAAGGCAAACCTCTGCTGTGAAGAAAGGCTGATAAGATTGGGATTGTTTGGCCTGAAAATGAGGTTTTGGGGTGACGTAACTGAGACCTTCCAGTACCAGAAGGGAGACTATAGGAAGGATGGAGAGAGATAATTTACAAGGGCCTGTCATTGTCCCATCCCTGGAAGTGTTCAAGGCCAGGTTGGATGGGACTTTGAGCAACCTGGTCTAGTGAAAGGTGCCCTTGCCTATGGCAGGTGGTTGGAACAAGATGATCTTTAAAGTCCTTTCTAATCCAAACCATTCTATGATGATTCTATGATCCTAGATGTGATCATATCTGTCCAGCACAGATGAACAGGAACTAAATATAATCAGGGCAAGTAAAAATTTTCACTACTTTTTGGCTGTGTTTATCCTCTTGTGCATGATAGGAATTCATATGTATATGAACGCATCTACTTTTCAATGACTACAGATGGTATTTGTTTATACTTCTCATATCTAAGAAGAAAAAGAGGTTTCACATTTCCAGGAGGAATGTTGACATCAGTGCAAATCACAATAGAGTGAAAATTTCTTCCAGAATTGCTGCAGGGAATCACAAACCAGGGAAATTGGGAAAATGTTTTCTTTTATGTAACTTCTGGAGTTGCAAAAGGCAAAACCTGAACATTACTGACTTTTTCAGAATAAACGTTCCCATCCTAGTTAGCTGAATGACTTTTCCTTTTAAATCTTCTGTATTTTCAAGTGTTTGACTTCAAAATATCTGGTGCATTATCTATAGTGGATGTGTGTGATTATCCCCAAACCTCTGTTATTATGAAGTGGTTAATATTTCATCTCAGGAGCTTGAACTAGATACCTTTAACCTCTGAAAACTTTTTATAGTATGTTTATTAGCATACAGACTAATGTGAAATATAAACCCTGCTGAAGATAGGGAATATAGGGAACAAAGAGAGATTTGTGAATGTGTTGTTATAAGCAGCTGTTTGAGTACAGTTGCATACAGGAGATGACACTGGATCTGATAAACATTAGCACCACTGACAAATTTGTTTAATGAGTATGTTAGAGAAAGATAAGACTATTTCCTCAATTTGTTTGGGTTTTTTACATTTTATTTTATTTGGAGTAAGGGAAGGTTAAATCGCTCTAAACCCTACACAGAATGCTAAAAAGAACTGTAAAAGCTAGTGTATGATGTATAAATGTGGGGGTTTGGGGCAGAACAGTTTGTGACAGTGTGCCAGGAAATCCTTCTACAACAAGTCAAATAAGTGCAGGCTTAGACACTTGGTGTTAAATATAGAGTAAATCTGTTATTCACAGTCTTTTTTGCTTTCTCAGCTATGATTTAGATAAATATGTCAGTTTTCTCTTTTTAGATATTGTAAACAAAACCTCGAGCTTTTGCTTTAATGTAGGTTGAGTGATTTCATGATAACAGAACATTCTGAACAGTGCCTGGTTCTGTAAATACCAGTTCTCAGGGAAATTGATTCCGTTTTAATGACTGCCTCCCTCTTCAGTACCTTGTCTGAACAATCCTAGGAGTGTCCCCAGGACATGATTTATGAGCCAATTTGGAAGCTGGTACTCCAGAAGCCAGCAATAGTGAAAGTGTCACTTGCTGGCCTGAGCTGATCATGGAATACCTTCTAGGAAGGAGAACTTTTGTGTTCTGCAGCACCATTTCAGAAAGTTTGTGATGCTTTCCTCTCCCTACAATAACAGCAACATTTTTGTAAAAAAATTGTCACCAGCCTTGGGATATTTCTTTTTTTCAAAGCGTATAAATTTTAAAGCGTTTGTATATAGAATATATATGAAAGTAAACGTGTTTCAAATTAAAGCGCTATTTTAGGATGATCAAATTTGACAAATATACGGAATTACATCCCTGTTGTACCATGCTAGCTTTCAGGTTGGTACAAATACAATTTTACTTTCTTGTCCATGAAGTTAAATTCAGCTGAATGATACTATGGTCTAGTCCACGTGCAAATACGACTATTGAGCAATGAATACTGAGAAACACTTGTCAGTTTCTTCTTCATGTAGACGTTCTGCTTGTTTTAAATTTTATGCCTGGACGAAAATAAAAGCGGGGCCTTGTCTGCCTCAGTTGCAAGCTTAACATTGTAGAAAACTTTCATTCTATTTTGTTGCAAACATCTTGCAGGCAAATGGAGACAAGCAGAGATCTAGGAAAGATAAAGTTATAAAAAGTAAAGCTCTTTTAGCACTGTGTATATCTCTTGAAATATAGTGGTTGTAAATTCGGAACCAGTAGGCTATGTGCTTTTTAAACTGGTTTAAAAGATTGTAAAACAAAAGAAAAATCAGTGTAGGTAATGGATAGAATAAAGACTAGAACAGGGAAGAAAGGAATCTTGAATACCTAAGAAATTTTGACAAACACATTCATGTGCCAGCCTAGATATTCTTGAACCTCCTGTTATACATGTTTAATGGATAGGAGAATTGCACTTAATTTCTTATGGTATATGGAAAGAACTAGTAGTGTTATATGGGGAGTTGAAAAAACCTGAAGATTCATTATGCTCTTTATTAAATAGAAAATTAGCCTTAGCAATCTTACTACTTGCTTAGGATGTAAGGGAGAGACTCAATACAGGCTTTTCTAAATACCAAGAGGTATCTAGGCTATTTTTTAATCTAGTTTCTCTGATTCTCTATATAATGATCCCTTCCATCCTCCCCCCTCCCCCCCCAATTTCATTGTTTCTTCTGAAACCAGTACCAATGTAGTTCAAAGCTAGAGTTGAGTCGTTCTTTCTCTCTCTTGACAGAAACTCAATTCAGTACATTTGCAATCACACCAAACTGAAAACCTGCCACTATACCAAGGCACTTTCAAATAACTGGCTGACAATAATAGGTTAAAGATGCATGATGGGATGGTAATTGTATTTCATAATAGGGAGATTTATGAATGAAAGACATTTGGTTTATTTTGTGTGAGTCAAACAGTGAATCATATTTTAAATCATCTGAAATGCACTCTTCTCCCTCCCTACTTCCACCCCTTAATTTTCTTTATTCTGTTATAGCTTAAAGTGTTTCCAGCATCTCCATGTAAGAATATACTGTTGAACAGGGCAGCAGCTGATTTATGCATGTTATAGCGTGAGGAAATACCACATCTTGGCTAGGAGGGGTGAACAAATTAGAAAACATTGCTGTTCATCTACTAATTATATCAGCCTCAGTTCATTCACTGAATGGGAAATGCATGGGTTTGAATATTGGATGTGGCTGCCCTTCTGTGGAAGAAGAATACTTTCTTTGAAAGCTGTTGGCAAAAAAAAATGGTAGCCAGTTGGTTCTGTCCAAAATAAAGTTAAGATAATAGACTAGATAATTTTATTATAAATAGTCATAACCCTTCTTACACCACACATACCTCTAAGACAGATTTTGACTCTTTTAATGAGGGTGAACATTTCCTCTGACTATTGACTTATCAGTAGAGTGTAGAAAGTACCAGAGGTGATGAATTATTAGTAATAAACTAGTGATTCTTTTTTGTCTGTAGTACTTCCATCTCCCTTAGTTGTCATGTGAAATTTTGATGAACACAGGGACTCAAAGAAAGCCTTTAACTGCTCTGACCAGAAGTCTTTAGAGGGTAAAATTTCCAAATGTTTAAGTAGATAGGTATTAAGAAAAAGATACAGATGTTTCTTTTTTTTTTCCTCCTCAGAATACTTTCTCTCTGGCAGTATTATGGGGCACCTGTTCAGTCTGTATCACAGGCCCTAAACTCCTTACCCACTAACAACTGTCAGAGCTTCTGTACTAACCTCGTCTTCTTCAAAGTTAAAACTGTAATTAATCAGAAGGCATGAGTAACTCACAGAAACCTCATTGCTGTCATTTCTTAAGTAAAAATCCTAGGAAAGATACTTTATGGAAGGCAAAAAAAAAAATACAGATTACACAGGTTCCTTGTAGACTAGTCCCAACACGTGACTGTCTGTGATGATGGAAGGTCACGTTTGATGATCAGAATGGGGCATATGCATGCATCCCTACTTGCAGGTGTGTGCATGTGTATACGTGTGTCTGTATGTAAGTGAAGTAATCCTTTTGGATTTTGCCTAATGCAGGCAGTACCTCAACTCATCTTGGTGCTTCTGTGTGTGACATTTAACATGTTGTACACATCTTCTTACTCTTTTCTATGCTTTCTACTATAAATGCAGCTGGGATTCTGGTCTTTTGTTCACATATGAACCAGGACAATATGGCCAATATGGGTTTCTTTTGTATTTCTTGTGGGAATGATAGTACTGCATTGTATCTTACTAGGGAGAAGTAAGCTATTCTTACAATAATCAGCACAAGGTTCTGCTACATTGTAAATAAACTGCATTCAGGAACGAATTATCCTTTATTATTGTCACATTTCTTATATTTATTTCTCCCAATCAATAATACATTGCTAAAGCACTATTATATAAAAATTACATTGATGTTTGGACACATAAAATGTTTAGATTTCACATTTATAATGTAACAGTCTAAGTGTCTAAGCAGTACACAAGCTCCATGAGTTATGAGCATCTGAAATCTTAGTAGAAAATAAGAGTATTTGATAATAACTTTATAAAATAAATTTCAATCCAGCATAATGACCTATTTCTTTTTTAAATTAAGTATTTTCATGTGTAATGCTGTAGTACATATCAGTGCTATGTGCTAACAAGGAGGATGCATCAACTGTAGAGTATCCTGCTCGAGTTTGTTTGGAGAGGCAGTCAAAAGCTTATATACTCGTTAATAAAGTTAGTAGATGACTAACTTTTTTGTGTTGTATTTAATGAAATAAATAATTCTTAAAAGAGATATCACAAGGATTTAATATATCTATATCAAACATGGGTAACAAGATCTGAATCTGTTCAGTTTAGTGATAAATGGACCTAGGATGACATTCAGAATTTATGACTAAGCATAAATCAATTCAAGGCACACAAGAATTCAGCCTTGATACCCCTGGTGCTCATATTCCCTTTGCTATCCGTAGTTTTACACTGCTTCGTTCTGACTAATTTATTCTGTTACTTTAACCTATATTCAGTGGTGTTTCAGTTGCTTTTGATTCCCCATTCCATCCAGACTATCTCGCTTTTAAAACCTGTTTGAGCAGCTGAGTTCGGGTTTGTTTCCTAGTGTTATACAGAACCTGGCATGGGGTTGTGCTTGTTTTGAACAATGTTTGTGTGTCCTTGTATCTTATAAAAATGGGAAATTGAATGTGTGATGCACTTTCTGAGCAACAGAAGGCACATGATACATCAGAGTGATTTGTGCTTCTGTGTTAAAATTGGATCAGTTTTTTCTAAAGCTAAGAGAGAGATGAAAAGGTAGGTGATATATTATTGATTTGTTTATTAATGCTTAATCCACTTAACACTGAAGTCAAGTTTTTAATTTCAGAGTGAGTAAAATCTTTTTCTTGAAAGATGATGAAAAAGTTATTCTCAGGATTAAGTCCTGCTTCTTCCACTGTCTCTAGTCTTCTCCCATTAATAACGTAATTTCACAGTTAAAACATGATCTCTGTGTGGAGTACAATCCTAACTTTCTAGGTGCATAGGCTGAGATACTACATGATGGAAATTTTTGATCTATAGTGTGTTCATTGTGACAATAATTATGTATACATCTTAAAATTATTTAAGAAAGGAGCATTATTTTTCCCAAGACTCTCTACAAAACATGTTAATTCAGTGAAAGCAGAGCAATCAAACCAAACATAAGAGTTTTACATAAAGACAAAACAGACAGACAAGGAATGCAAGCTAAAAATCATACTGAGAAGCTAAAGCAGTTTATGTTATGCTGTAGTTATGAAAATGAAGGAACTCCTAGAGATTTTTTTTTTAAATGATGCACTAAAGATATCTTAATCACATTACTACATTTTGCTGTGAAGAAGATAGTGAGCAGAAAGATGATCTCTTCTTAATTCTTATTATATTAGGCTTGTTACATGACATTACAAATATATTACAGGCCTGTCTTTCCACAGCAGTGTGCTTAAACCAGGACTTAGTCAGAACTAAGGTGTGCAGAGGTCACAGCAGGTAATTGGCACAGCCTGTTTCTGATCCTGAGGCACTTTGTGGTGCAGGGGTCTCTACAAGGTGAGCTCTTCTGGTTCTGTGTGTTCACAAATACTCCCTGCCTGCAGAGCTAAACATCAGTGGTTATTTTCATGTGCCTCTGTAACTAGCTAAGTAGGCTGACTAGTGATGTGGGGCTTGAACTTGTGAGAGTAGCTCTCCACTGAAAGGGGAAAAAAAAACCAAAGAAAAAAGAGAGACAGACTGAGAGAATTGGGTTTCTTCAGTCTGGAAAAGAAAAGTGACCTAATTGCAGTATTCCAGTACCTGAAGGAAGCCTACAAAAAAAGATGGAGAGAGGCTGTTTACAAGGACATGGGGAAATGGCTTAAAACAGAGAAAGTAGGTTTAGATTAGATATTGGAAAAAAATTCTTGACTGTGAGCGTGATGAGACACTGGAACAAATGGCCCAGAGAAATGGTGGATGCCCCATCCCTGGAAGTGTTTAAAGGGTTGGATGGAGCTCTGAACCACCTGTTCTAGTGGAACATCTCCCTGTCCACAGCGGAGGGTGACCTTTAAGGTCCTTTCCAACCCAAGACATTCTATGATTCTACAAAATGTGATAAAAGCATCTATCATTGGTATATGACTTACATAATTCAATTAAAGCTGTATCAGAGAGGAAGGTCTTTTGTTCATCAATATAAATATTTATATAACGTTTGAAATCTGGATTAGAAGAAATATCTGACCTGTGAAGAATTCAAAGTCTTCATATTCTAAAACCAGACTGTGTTTCCCATTACCTTGTCTCTGGCGTTTGTCAGAATCACTGTGGTCTCTCTGGTGAATCGAGTTAATATTTAATACTGATACCAGTTTGGCAATGGACAGGTTCCCAGTAGTGGCTTTTGACATTTCTATTTTGACTGTTAATACAACAGCATAAATTAGAAGGGTTGATTTTGTAGCAAAGTGGTGTTCTCCCCCTTCTCTCTGTTCTTAGTGTAAGAAGCTGTGAGGTGCCATTGCTCAGATGCTTTGGAAAATGTGCCTCACAGTCATAGAATCATAGAAACATTAAGTTTGGAAAAGACCTGAAAGATCATTGAATCCAACCTTTGACCAAACACCACCTTGTTAAGTAAACCAAGTAATAAATTGGAACAGGAGAAACTGGCCACAAATCAATTCTCCTCTCGTTTATGCTATAGCAAGCCCTGCTGAGAGCACAGCCACAGGGTGATAGCAAAAAACCTTGAGAGTATAAGTGCAAGACAGTGTCAGCAGCTCCAAGGGTACAAACCTGAACCACAAATGATAAATTCCTGTCATTTAAAGAATGCAAGTTCAGAATGTGCCAAAGTGAATCTAGGGAGCAACAAAGAAAACAACAAATACATAAAATACTGCATTTTTGATGGAAAGAGAGAGAAAATGATAAAATAGAAAAAGAAATTACATCCTCTTCAAGCATGGGAAAAAAAGAAGGAAAAAATGTTATTGAATTGCTACTTGGCTAAAGGTAATGCATGTTATTGGTGTTTATGCTTGACAGTACCAGGCTCCTCTTCCCCTTCTGATTTTTCTCTTCATCCTACATTCCTTCTGCAGCCTCAGTAATCACATATAAAGGATTATCTTTATAAATATGTTTAAATAAATTAGAAACGCAACAAATCCTCATGTGTGTTCTGTGCTGTGACCTTCACACACAGTGTGAGTGATGCCACATCACTGGGAAGCAAACTTGGATGTGATGCTGTCCAAGAGACAGGTTCAGAGTCAGGGAGGAGCAATGGTCACTGGTTCAGCTCATTTTGGATTTTGCTTTGCAGGCAGCAAGGGCAGGGCTGGTTGCTTGTCCACTGGTTTTATTGGGATTGCTGAAACTTTTTGCTTGCTCTGACTAAGTAATACACAGAAAGGTTGATTTTGGAAGGGACGTTTGGAGATTGTCTATCCCAACCCTCCTCTTCAATCATGGCTACCTAGAGAAGGTTGCTGAGGACACGGCTGGATTTTAAGTATCTCCAAGGATAACTCACTATGCTAAAGCTTAAGACTTATGTCTGTTTAATTTATTGCATTGTATTAAGAGGTTAAGATTTAGAACTTCTATTCATGTCTCCTCAATCTAAGCTCTAAATTATAGGCTTGATTGAAATTGACAAATGATAATTTGTCTTCTCCTTCTGAAGCTGAGGTCCTGTAGAACAGATAAATCA
Organism: Campylorhamphus procurvoides; assembly: GCA_013396655.1. Classification (NCBI taxonomy): domain Eukaryota; kingdom Metazoa; phylum Chordata; class Aves; order Passeriformes; family Dendrocolaptidae; genus Campylorhamphus; species Campylorhamphus procurvoides. The sequence continues at coordinate 401,622 of WBMV01002499.1, forward strand.
AGAAAGAAGCACTGTGATGAGCAGGACTCTGGTTCCTGCATCAGTAATTCCACCTGCCTCAGCAGCCTTTGGTCAGATAGAACATAATCCTGCCAAACAGGAAACAAAATCTATTACCAGTCTGTGATAGTACACTGTCCTTTATTGTGCTTGCAGTCTAATTTTGTTAATAGTTTGTTCTTGCTGCTTATTGAAAGAAACAGTATAGATTATGTCCTTAGCTTAGCCTGGATCTTCCTACTGTGACAGGACTGCTGAAAGGTCAAAATGAGAGATTGTGGTGAAAGGAAAGCATATGAAGTAGTTTTTTCCTTCTTCAGACTAGATCATATAAAGGTCAGAGGTGACAATTATGTGTTCTTTGACTGCTTTCTAAAATAAACTAGCCACTTCTCCATTACCTAAAGGTCTGTCCATGCATCTGAATCTTGGACAGACATCGACTACTGGTGACAGCTTCACAAACTGAATGGATTAGAAGTGGTGGCAAAGTACATCATCAGGATTGTGGTTTTAGATACCCAGGAAAGCAAAATGAAACACCAAAGGTAAGAAATGTTCTCAATGTGTTTTAGGTACCTGAATTTCCATATGCACAGTGTATGCAATTTAAATGCTTTAACATGGTTTACCATTAAAGAAAGGATTTCTTAAAGAAAGGATACCCTTTTCTCTTTAAGGACTTATGGACCCCACCTAAATCTGGAATATGATTTTTCATGAGCTTTTTTTTTTCTTTTAAAATATTTCTACTTGCTAAGAATTGCAGAAATAGGTTGAATATATATCCCCATCCTTGTCTATCTTTGGTTTTGAATGTAGCTAATAATTCTTTCATGAGGTCTCATTAAACTTGTGTACGTGACTGGTAGTGATTATTCTTAAAAGCTTAATTTGGAGATGCTGGTATTTGACGCTCACAAATAACTAGACATAAAACCTAGTTAAATTTATATTCTTGCAACTTAGTGGATACAACAGACTCTGAATTTTTTAATGATGAAAATGCTCAGTATCTAACTGACTCCTTATGTCATATAAATGTGTGCTAATGACAGTCTAAGAGACAATGTGTAGTAAAATCATACACAGTGTGTTTGAGGACAGTCACTCTCTAGCATTGCAGCTGTTGGGTGGCTCCTTCCTGGTGTTTTGTTGTTTGACCAGCTAAAATGTGGTATTTACCTGCTTGTTAGAAGGTCTGAAAGGGAAAGAAAATCAAGTGAATATTCCAACAACAAATCAGCTTTACAACTGGAGAGGCAAAACATCTCTAGGCAATGGGGGAGACAGGCTATAGGACAAGCTGTCCAAGAAGGTTAAAACTAAGAGTATGAAGAGATATATTTGACTTTTGACAGGTCACCAGGACAGAATCTTAATTTTCTTTTTTTTTTTTTTTGTTTAAATATAATTATTTTCTAATGACCAATATAATGTACCTGGCTAGTTTAAATTCATAATTTATGATATCTAATATTCAAATTTGGCCAGAGTCCTTAAGTACTTGAATCACTTTTAAACTAGAAATGTGCTTGCAGTTATCACTATATGCAGGAATAACATGAAATCTAGAGATGCACAATTAAGTAATGACATATCTTCACAAAATTTGGATTTATTTTTCAAATTTAAGTACCAGTAGATTTCTTAAAGTTTCTAAAACTAATTCTTAATGGGGAAAGTGATTTGGCTTTCATGGAAACAAGTGCCTTAGGAACACAGGGGTCAGGCTTCAGAAAACACTTTCGATTTGTAAGGTGTGAGCAGTTTCTAAAGCCTGTCTCTGATTTCTACTTCTCAAATTTCAGCAAAAATATCCTTAATGTATTTCTGTCACATTTATGGCAGCCATTAATATATCATCCAGAAATGGAGCTATAATGAGGCATTGCTTATTCTATATGCTTTGACTAGATATAAGTGATAATAACATGAGTAGAATTCTAAACCACAGAAACCCTTAATGCTTGAAGAAAGCAAACATTTATTTAAAAAAAAATAAAGAAAAACAAACCACAAAACACACACCTGCAGACCACTTACAGCGAACAGATGAGTTTCAATAAAAACCATTTTTTATACTTTTATTGTTTGACTAGTTAGAGAGAAACATGCCTTTTTATTTATGTGAATGAAAAAAAGAAGAGAGCCTCTGTTTTGATCCTAGAATTGTTTTTCACTTTTCCCTCTTGGAATGCCATTGCAACATTGTTATATTCTTCTAACTTCCTTTGACAAGTATAATACAAGTCAAATTTTTCTACTTTTTGAAAACTTCCTTCTTTTCTTTCCTGAACTAATCAGCTACAGAAAGCTCTCCATTATTTTGCTTTATTGCCTAAAACAGGTTGAAATTCTCTTATTGCAGTCTTTCTAGTCTCTGAGCAAGCAAACTAGACTTCACAAATTGAAAGGCAGAAAAAATAGCTTGTCTCTGTACACTTATAGCCTGAGATGGTAACTGGAAATTGCCCTCTGAAGTATTTTGGAAGACAGAACTTAAAAATGCCACGTCGTACCTGATAAAGAAATAGAGTTTAATTTTTATTTAATGAATGTGTTTCTATTTAAAGATTCTGTTAACCTATTCAGTAGATTCCAAGAATTTTATCCTTTGAAGGAATCTACTGAGGGTATACTGTGAGTTCAAGGTCCCTTTGAACACAAATGAAGGTTGGTATGACTGACTGAAATAAAAATGACTTCACAGAACTGTATACACAACTTTACAAGAAAACCTAGTACTTGTTTATCTACTTCACAACTGGAGACAGGAATTCTGAATCAAACTATTATTTCAACTTTTATTTTTGTTAACTGTTTTTATTTCCTTTTATTTTAGTAACTCGGATGTATGAACTTGAGGTGCAACATATATTCATTTAATATTTGACTAGCAATTCTTTATCTGACACAGGAAGCACACTAAGAGACAGAGAGTCATAGGTAAAAGAAATCCGTGTTTTTAATAACACGTCCTAATTTTGCCTTCAGAATACAATGACTTGAAATATGAAATAATGGTATCTGTCTCTTAAATGCTTCCTACTCCTACCACCACCTCATAAGTATTTTATGATATTCTTCAGGAAGAAAATCTTATAGAATCAGAAAAAGGCCAGAAGGTGAGCCGGCAGCAAAGACTGGCCTGGCTGCACAGAGAGCTTTGGATGAAACTCGGACATAAAAAAAAAAAAAAGTTTATGACCTTTAGAAGAAGGGGCAGGCAGCTCAGGAGGACTGCAAGGATGTTGTGAGAGTATCCAGGGATAAAATTAGAAGGGCCAAAGCCAAAGCAGAACTTAATCTGACTACTACCATAAAGTACAGTAAAAATGTTTTTATAAATACTTTAGAGACCAAAGAGGGGGAAGGAGAACCTCCATATTTTATAGGGCATAGGGGAAACATAGTAGTAAAAGATGGGAACAATGCTGAGGTGGTTAAAGATTTCTTTGCCTCAGTCTTTAATAATGAGACCAGTTGTTTCCCAAGTACCCAGCCCCCTGAGCTGGCAGACAGGGATGTGGTCAGAATGCAGCCCCCATAATCCAAGGAGAAATGGTCAGTGACCTGCTGCACCACTTAGAGACAAACATGGCTGTGAGGCCAGGTGGGATCCACCCAAGGTTACTGAGGGAGCTGGGAGAAGTGCTCACTGAGCCACTTCCAATCACTTACCAGCAGCCCTGGCTAACGGGGGAGGTCCCAGGAGACTGCAGCTTAGTAAATGTGTTGCTCATCTACAGGAAAAAACTGAAAGGAAGTTATGGGGAACTACAGGGCTGTCAGCCTGACCTCGGTGCTGAGGAAGCTCATGGTGCAGACCATCTTAAGTGCCATCATGTGGCACAGGCAGGACACCCGGGAGATCAGACCCAGTGTAGTGAGTTAACCCTGGCTGGATGCCAGGCACCCACTAAAACTGCTTTCTCCCTTCCTTCTGCAACTGGACATAGGAGAGAAAAACAAACAAACAAACAAAACCCACAAACAAACAAAAAAAAAACAACAATGAAGGATTAATGACTTGAGATAAGAGCTGGGAGAGGTCACTTACTGATCATCATCATGTGAAAAACAGACTCAAAGTGAGGATATTAATTAAATTTATTACTAACAGGATTGGAATAAAATAGTGAGAGGTAAAATAATCTTGAAACCACCTTTCCCCTTCCCTCTTTCTTTCCAGGTTCTACCTCTTCCTCCCACAACAGTGCAGGGAGATGGGGAATGGAGGTAACAGTCAGTTGTTTCTGTCACTGTCAGGAAGAGGAGTCCTTCCCCTACTTTCCTTGGAATCCTTCCCACGGGAGACAGTCCTGCATGAACCTCTCCAAAGTGAGTCCATCCCATAGGCAGCAGTTCTTTTTAAAACTGCTGTTCCATGGGTCACTTCTCTATGGGGTTCATGGACAAGCCGCTCCAGCTTCGGCTTCTCTCTCCACAGGTTTAAGGTCCCTGCCAAGACCCTGCTCCATCACAGGCCTCCCATGGGTCACAGCCTCCTTCACACATCCACCTGCTCTGGTGTGGGCTCCTCCATGGGCTACAGGTGGATCTCTGCACCCCAATGGTCCCCCATGGGCTGCAGGGGTACAGCTCTTCCATCATGGACTACACCACAGGCTGCAGGGGAAAGGAGCACCGGGAGCATCTCCTGCCCTTCCTTCTGCACTGACCTTGGTGTCTGCATTGTTGTTCACATGTTCTCACTCTGCTCATGCTTTGCTGCAATTTTCAACTGCATAATAACTTTCTTTGTGTTCTTAAATCTTAAATGGAGGCATTACTGTCATTACTAATTGGCTCAACCTTGGCCAGCTGTTGGAAGCTCATTCTGATGCTGGCTGGCATTGGCTCCAGCAGACCCAAGGAAACCTTCTTAAGCTTCTAACATTAGCCAAAATTCAGGCCACAGAAACACAATATACCTAGTTGCATGGGCTTATGAAGGGCAGGTCCTGCTTGACTAGCCTGATCTCCTCCTATGAGAAGGTGACCTGCATAATGAAAGAAAGGATGAGATGTTGTCTTACTGGGACTGTAGTAAAGCCTTTGACATTATCTCCCACGACATTCTGCTGGAGAAACTGGCTGATCATGGCTTGGACAAGTGCTCTCCTCCCTGAGTAAAATATATGGCTGGATGGCTAGGCCCAGAGTGTGTTGGTGAATGGAGCTAAATTGGTGTTCAGTCACAAGTGACGTTCCCCATGGCTCAGTGCTGTAGACAACTCTGTGTAAGATCTTCCTTGCTGACCTGGGTGAGAGGATCGAGTGCACTCCTGCTCAGTTTACAGAGGACACCAAGTTGGGCTGGAGTGTAGCTCTGCTGGAAGGCAGGAGTGCTCTTCAGAGGGATCTGGACAGGCTGGATCAATGTGCTGAGGCCAGTGGTATGAGATTCAGCAAGGCCAAATGCCAGGTCACTCAGGCCACAACAACCTCAGACAGTGCTATAGGCTAGGGGAAGAATGGCTGTAAAACTGCCCAGAGAAAAAGGACTCGGGGATGCTGGTAGACAGCAGCTGAACACAATACAGTGTGTGCCCAGGTGGGCAGGAAGACCAATGACATCCTGGCCTGCCAGATGGGACAGTGGCTGTGCCCCTGTGCTTGGCACTGGCGAGGCTGGACCTCAAATCCTGTGCTAAGTTTTGAGCCACCTCGCTTCAAGAAAGACATTTTGGTGCTCAAGCTTGTCCAGAGAAGGGCAACGAGGCTGGTGAAGGATCTGGAGCACAAGTCTTATGAGGAGCATCTGAGAGAGCTGGGGATGTTTAGCCTGGAGAAAAGGAGGCTCAGGGAGGACCTCACTGCTCCCTACAACTGCCTGACAGGAGGGTGTAGCCAGGTGGGAGTCAGTCTCCTCTCCCAGGTTACAAGTACTAAGATGAAAGAAAATGGCTTCAAGTTGCACCAGGGGAGGTTTAGATCAGAGAGTAGGAAAAATTTCTTTACCAGAGGGTTGTCAAGCATTGGAACACGTTGCCCAGGGAAGTGCTGGAGTCACCAGCCCTGGAGGCATTTAAAAGACATGTAGCTGTTGCACTTAGGGACATGGTTTAGTGGTGGGCTTGGCAGTGCTGGTTTAATCGTTGGACTTAATGTTCTTAAGGGTCTTTTCGAACCTAAATTATTCTGTGATTCTATGAATCTGTAATATAAAATTGAGCACAAAGGAGCTAATGAGAAACCTTCAAGAGTGAGTGAAATATTAATTATCGTTTCTTTTCTAAAGCTGCATGTTTTATTTTACACTGGAGAGAAAGAGTTGATATTGCATTAATTGCTTTTTTTTGGAAGCAATTTGATACAATCCTTCAGTAGAAAACTCCTAAATAAAAATCACAGGAAGGAAGTTTTATCTTAAAATTATGAAGCTACGGTGCTCCTTTGATAGGCTCAAAATGTCAAAGAAGTATTTTTGTGCATTTTGAAGTTTTCCCAGTACTAATGTTGATTAGTGATAATGACTGTGTCTTGTGAAGAACCAAATGCTTTTGCAGTCAGATTCCATATGCTTATAAATAATGTGCTTGGTATTATCAAAGCAGTTATTACCATAAAAATATAAGAAATCAGGGCATCTTAAATTCAGTTTAGACTAATAAGTAATTATAGAGAAGAAAAGAAAGAAAAAAGACCTGTAAGACCTGTAGACCTACTTTATGCAAATATAGATGAACATATTTATTTATATTTAGGTTACTAACTCAAGTTATGAGAATTTCAAACTTCTTTAACAGTATACAGAAATGAAATTTGGATATTTTGATCAAAAAACCTGAAAATAACAAAAGCAATTAAATAACCTGAAGCATGGTGACAGCAAAAGGGGGGTTTTGCCTCTTCTGTGTAAAAGTGATTTCAGTTTCTCCACTTGGAGGAAAAAGAAAAGGAATGTGCAGTGAATATCCTATCTATGCCAAATAGATTTCATAGAGAAACAAAAAAGGAAGGAATGGTATATTCAGATATCAATATTTATTTGCCTTGTGAATATTTAAATGAAAGTTAATGCATTTGGGTCAAGTGTTTTGTTTCTAAACTTCATCTTGTCCCCATATAGCACAAACTAATCTATTTCCAGTGAAGAATTCAGAACTTTGCCTGATTCTTTTCCCAGTAATTATTTAAGAAACCTCATTATGTAAGACCACATATGTGAATAACTGTGACTACAGAACATGGTTACTGAGCACTATCTAAATTTATTTCCCTTATCAATTATGCCCCCAAAGACATAAGTATGAATTTTCTACTTTCAAATCATACTCCATTCTTGGCTTGTTATCTTCATTGCTGTCCTAAAATGAGGAGGTCCCTTGCTCTACTCTCATTTCAAAAGGAAAAAGTAAGTAGGATTCTGACAAAAATGACAGAATTGAACTGGGTTGTTATTTAGCATATGCAAATAGAAAAAAAATCTTTCTCCCTCTTTTCATAGTACTGCAGATAATGGTCTTCAAAATGGTGAGGTGATTTGACTGATAATGTTAAATTAACCTTAGTAAATGAGAATAATTATTTCTTGCCTTAGATAAAAGCAGATCAATGAACTACAGTGTCACTTCTATCTGTTTCCTTACTCCCATATGTTGTGCATTTTCTTTTTTATGAATAGGCAGACTTATATTTAAGTTGATGATCTGTTAGTTCTTTTACTTGCTGAGATATGATGACAGGCAGAATTTTAATATCTCAAGAACTGCCAGAAATCTTAGCGGTGACAAAACTTAGTTTTTACCTCAGTGATACAGAGATGAGATGGGACTACCTCTTCCTTCTAAACATGAAGGAGAGAACGGGGCAGGCAAAGCTGTCTAGGTGATGTTTTGGAGATTCAGGGAGTGCAACAGCAGAGACCAACACCCACCTCCACTGCCATCAGTAACTACCCAACATAGCACATCCCACACACTGCTCACAGGCAGATGGGATTGTGTGGTTTTGGGTTTTTTGCCTGAAGTGAACCATAAATTCCTCTTAAAACTCTTATGTGGGAAAAAAAATTAGGACTAACCTTGGCTGGTGGGAGGCAAAAGAAGTTCTGCAAACAGCTGTTTCTAAAGAGTGGTATTACTTTCTGAAATAAATTCCCATCTGTTTTTGTCCAGTGCTCTTTTGTATTATTATAACATAGAAAACATCATCCAAAATTGCAGTAAGCACTGTAATTGGGCTGAAAATATTAGTGATGAAAATTTAAGAAATACCTGGTGAGAAATCTCCAGACCATGTGAGTCTGATTGGCCCAAATATTTGGATTGTTTTATACATATATAAATGTATATATGTATGCATGTATAAAACAACAACAACAAAAAGTTATTAGCAACATCCTAAACAAAGGCAAAGAAAAAGCCCCTGAGCAAAAAGTTCAGAGGTGGCATTTTATTTCTTTACATCAGACAAGGGAAGTCTAGTTTAATCCCAGCTCTAGGAGTAAGCTCTGTTCTTGCCTCAAATGGTAGAGTGTGACTGTGCTTGGGTGGAGTGAGAGAATTTTAATGCTTTCGTAATTTTTTGACATATGGCACAGTCTAGCACAACCAGTCATCATGCCAAAGATGATTATGTCCTACAGCATGAATTCCAGCACTAATTTATTAATGTTGTCAGAAAGACAAAGATACTGACTTAAGAACATTTAACTGCTCAGAGGGTGTTTCTCAGCAGCTCAGGGAAATATGTGTTTGAACACTTGCAAATAATTTAGTGAGAGCAGAGGGCTTGTTAGTTGTGAATACTTAAGGATTCATTTTGACCACCAGCCTTGCATGGCAGATTTCAACCCCGAGCAATTTGTACTTGCAATGAGAGCTTTTGTACTGCACAAAAGATATTCAATCACAAATATGTCAGAGGTGATGAAGGATAGTTATTTTTTTCCCTTTGTTATAACTTAAGCTCTCTACTTAAACTCTCTGGGTTTTGAAGATTAATTATGTTTGATAGCTATTAAAATGAAGCAGTGCAAGCATTAATCAAAATCCTGTAACCAAAAACTGTTAACTTCCTTGATTCCTGTATGTAATTGTTGCAAAATTAATTATGCCAAATATTGAAGGATAAGCTGTTTTAATTCCAAAATTTAACAGTGGGAGAGTGCCATGAATTTCTCAGGTTAGGAGCACAAGAAACTAATAGTTTGGCTCTTACTGGTCATGTCTATGGTGAACTCAGTAGTGGTCATGCAATTGTGTGATTTCAGCCTCTCTTTGTCCTCTTCTTCCTCGAGTTGTCCAGGAATTTTCATCAAAACAAGATCTTTTGTTTGGTTCAATGCCCTTTGTCAGTTCATAAAGTGGTAAAATTTCAAAAGCACCCTAAACCCCTTGGTGTTCATCAGAAATCTATGATGCCAAAAAGATGCAGAGTTTATTGGTATATGACTGAATTCAACTCAACTGTTCCTTGGTGTTTGCTGCTGTAGTTTAATTGTCATTCCTTGATTTTCTGCTGAGCTGAGAGAAAATGTAAAGCAGTGTGTTTAATCCTTAAAACTGATATGAAGATGTTCTTGAGAAGGGAATTTTATTGTAGTTTTTATTCAAGTGATTTCTTGGGGTAAAGGGCACTCTGGTTTGTCTGTTGTTTTGTATTGCAATTGCCTTGAAGCAGTTATTGCTGGTATAAAAGATCTCTAGTGTGTTGCCCCAACATTTCCTGAAAAAAGAGGGAGTTTGTGTAAACAACACCTACAACTGTGGGTTTGTCTTTGTCAGTGTTTCAGTCTGTAAGTTCACAAGGTAAGGAAATATTGATGTCTTTGTGTTTACATACAGATACACACACACACACATATGTATATACATGTATAGATATATTGCAATAAAATCTACTTATGTCTACTATGAAATATAATGTATAGATACATATGTATCATTAGCTATCCAAGAAGAAAGTGGCAGCCTTAGGACTCAGATGGGTATCAGTAGGGTAAGTGGAACACCAGGGAAGGGAACATTTGTAAGTTTTCTACTGTAATAATAATAATGAAGATGGTTTTATTTGTTAAAGTGTTTTGTTCTGGACACTATTACTGTAGCTGACCTAATGATAACTGTTTTTTTACTGTAATTATTTTATGAAGATTTTAAATAGACTACCAAGATATTTATGGCTTCAAAATAAAGATTTTTTTCCTCCTCCTTATCATAACAGCATCTTGATGTGATTGGGGATAAGACCAATTAATGGAAGATAAGATGTTGTGTTGTCAAAGTGCTGAGCTGGACACGAAGCCATATTCCCTAACTTGTTAGACTGGTGGTGAGATGTGGCAGATTTCTTTCATCTGCACCTATTCTGCCTAAATCTCAAACATTTCTCTGAAGCAGAACTTGCTCAAAGATCTGGCAGGTACCGCTGTAGAACAGTGTAGAACACTCACATGTTCTGTCCTTCTGCGCAGGAGGTTGGAAATAGGGGTGTGTCTCTGGATATTTTGTTTGCGTTGTAAACATAACATTGAGTTGTTTCAGAATTACTGCTTTAGCAGCACCAGCAGAGGCTGTGTGTGTGCTACTCCTGCCACTGTCAGCAGCAAGAAGGGATTTTTAATTCGTGTTGGTTTAGGGTGAAGAGCTGTGATAAAATGAAAAGGAAACCTTTGGCTCAGGGTCCTGTCTCCTCATCGCTGCACTACAGGGAGCTGATCTTTGGCTGGGTGGGAGATGGCTGAGTCTTGTGGGTGCAGTTAATAGATTGCTGAACTCAGAGGTTTTCTTGCAATGCTGTTGCACTGCCAACCACTTTGGGTTTTAGAGGGGAGGGCAAGGGAAGAAGCAGCAAGGGTGCTGGTCTGTACCCAGAAATGTGGTGGAAAAGCAGAGGATCCAGGCTTCTGTTTTCATATGGGTGTTTTCATTAGAGTTACAGCATTGAGAAAAGGGCATTGTGGCAGAGACAATCCTGGCTGTTCAGTGTTTTTTTTTTTTCTTAAAGCAGGTCTTTGAATAATTTTTTATCTTTTTCTTAAACACCCAAGTTTTTCCTACTAAATAACTAGTCTCTTAAACAATAACTTCAGTAAACATCACTTTTAAAGGAATGTGTTCAGGGTAACTGACTGAACATTTTAGACATAAAATTATTAACCATATTAAGTTGATCCTCTATATTATTTTTGAGAATAATCCAATTAAGATAACATAAAAATATTTTAATGTATTTAATATTTGTTTTTGAAGGGACACATTTTTGTATGTAAAATTTACAATACAAAAACATTCAGAAGGTCCTAACTATCATATTATAATTTCCTAGGATTATTTAATATATTTTTTATTTGTAGGGACAGTTAAGTACAATATTGGCCACATGATATGTACAGTAAAGTACTCAGTAGATAGGTTGCTGATTTTTGATTTAATTGCATTTTTCTTCCCCCTCTCATCTCATTTCAAGGAATTAACTTACAGAAGTGTCATGGAAAAAAAGATAAGAGTTTTCATTACAACTCGTTGGGAACTAGAAATTACTTACAAATATACCACACTGTAAAGGAAATTCTCTGTGAATGTGAGGGTTTGATTTTTTGGACCAAAAAAAGATAAATTATTTATGTTACATAATGAATATGGAACATTTTAATTTGTGTGAAAAGCTTTGTCAAAATACTGTTTGAAATTTTAAAATAAAATTATTTTTATTAATTTTGAAAGTAATTTTGATGTTGCATCAGACATCTCAGTTGGTAATTTCCTGGTTGAGAGCCACAGAATTCTACGGGCAGAAAACTTTCTCTTTTTAAGGAGAGAGTGCAGCCCCTCAGCATAGGTTTTTCATTTCTTTGTGTATCATTCATCTAAAGAAGATTGGATGATAAGAGTGTGTGTATGTTCAAATGAGAAAACAATGCCTAAGCTGGAGACTTCAGAATTGCAACAGATTGAGAGGAGAATTTCATAGTGAAATAAGTGCTTTATTGCCTATCACAAAGTACCGTTATGGCAATCTGTCCTATCTCTTGGGTACTTTATCCTTTTTGTTTAGTCAGCATAACAGCACTTGCAAGGGCCTATCAAAATCTATAGTGTTTCATTTAACTGGACATTTATTAACACACGGTCACGTGGCTGGTGCACTGTGATGAAAGATTTTTAAGGATACGTGGTTCTAAGGAAGGACAAAAGAGAGGTGAGGAAGGAAGATGCCTTTGTGTGTGAGAGTGGCAGGAACACATGGATGTCTCCCAGGGATGGATAGAAAACCAGTGGAGAGCAGATTGGGCTGTAGACCCTATGCTTCATATGCTGACTTTTCTTCTGCTTGAAGGCAGAAAACATCTCAACTTCTGCAGTAATCACAACTGGAAAACTGTAAAAGCATCCCAAATTCAGCTTTATTTTTTTTCCCCAGTGATCATGGTTCTTCAGTCATTAAAGCAGTATCTGTATTGGTACTGTGGGTTTATGAATACCCCAAAAATTATCACTTATTTGCCTGAAAAGGTGTTTCAGGTACACCTCCACACAGATCTTGGCATGTGTGAATTTTGCTGTTTCAAACAAAAGCAGCATGCAACTTATATTAAACAACAAAATGAACTTTAATTGCTGTTAACCTCTCCAGAAAACAGATGTTTTTCAGCCAGCAAGCATGAGATAAGTAATACTTTCCCTCAGTCCTACTGATTTTGATACAGACAGTTAAGTCTGAAGACAAGTATTAGAAAGCATATTAGGAGGAAGTTGATACAACCCTTAAAACCCCATAAGATAAGTGAACTTGATCATCATGTTATTGTCACCCTTGACCCTAAATGATTTTCTCAAACAGTGAAAGCTGATCTGTACTCCCTTCTTGATTGCTAAGACTGACTGGCAATAATATTTTTCTTTTGAGTGTGTTCACTGGAAAAGAATGCTTTCTTGGGTTAAATGGCTGTACATACCCTCTTAACCTAAGAAGTCTACCTTCCATGCTGGTGCAGATTTTCAAAATAGGGTATTAACAGCAACACTCTGCTTGCTAGTTTCTCATCTTAAATGTAAGAAAATATTTTTTAAAAATGGTGGGGTTTAGGTATTTGAAAATTTTATTTTTATACAAAAGAAAATAGTCTTGACAGTAATAGGAGGAAATCTGCTCTAAGTGTTTCTAAAACATCAACTTTGGTCACATTCATGATATTTTAGATATATTGGATTTCACTGTTAAAATAACATTAATATGGTTTATGTGTATATATGGCCTCTTCAAGAATTGTAGTCTATTTTCCTGAAGAATCAAATATTATTGTTTGTCTATGAAGCAACCTTTAAAATGTACTTATTTCCTCAGCTTTGTTCCATTGCTTCAGACTATGATGTAAAGTCTGGTAGAAGTAATCTAAATATCGTAGTCTAATTATTAGGCTAATTAAGGCATAAGATTTGCTTTTCAAAACAGAATATTATGAAGATTGTTTTTAATGTAAGTGAATTTTGCTGCATTTCATGTCTTCATTTTTGTCCCTAGAGTTGGAAAATATATTATTTCCCTTTGTAAATTCATAATAATATTTAGAAGGATGAATGCTAGTCATGTTATTACTATTTTAAAAAATATTGCTAATTGTATATACAGCACATTGAAAATGCATTTAGATGTTGGTGTTGTGCTGTGAGTGGGCTATGTCTTGTGAAATTTGGGAAAGAATTTAATATACTTTACACAATATTTATTCCTTACCATACTATTGTCTTAGTGCCAAATAACCATGCTACAAAATCTTTACTACCAATTTGCTATACTTAACCTCTGCAAATACAAAGATGCACTCCACCTTCTTTCCTGAATGTCTGAACACACTCTCTACCGTTTCAAGGTCGCTTTTCCTACATCTTCTTCCTTTTTACTGTCTGCCGGACCTGGAGGGTTTGGTCTCACCATTTCCTCTGCTCTTGAGTTACTGAGCTTATTTCTGTGGCTTCAGCCCCTGATTTGGTATCTAATGGTGAAGTTACAGTCACTGTGTGTATGGACTTTCCTAGGCTGAGACTTCCTTAGCACCTTGTGTGGCAGGTCTTTAGATTTCCACTTGGCCCTTAGTTTTTTATTCTGATTTTTTTGATCATGCCCTTTTGCAGTACTTTGGACATTAAGTATAGTACTACATACATTTCTCATGCTTCCCTTTCCTTTCCTTGTGCACTGCTCTGATCAGATTTATCTCCTAGCCACACTTCCATTTTTCTTATTCAGACAAGAAGAGTTCCTTTTTGGTCTGGTCAACACTGAAGAAATATCTGTGTCTTTTTCCTGGGAAAGGCATGTACTGCCCTTCATAAAGTGTGAGATACTGCACTAAGAGAGTTCATCAGGTCTGGTTCATCAAGGTGCAGGAAGCCTCTGCTAAAGTGGATCTGACAAGGAAATGCTGAACTCTTAAGGGGGTCTTGGAAGACTTCTAAGGAGCAAAGTGCTCCATTCTTCTTTACTGTTGCCATACAAATGCCCTTAGATGTTACTTCAAATGTTACTTTATTTTACGGGATGATACCAGCAGAAGTGTTACAGAATAAAGACTTCTGAACTCTGGAGTGAGGGACTCTTTGTTAGGGAAAAAATGGATGAGGTGAGGTGGTTTCTACTTTTTTTTTCCCCTTTCCTTAACTCCTCTTTTCTTCTAAATGAAGCATCTGAGATGAATATTTAAGAATTCTCCTTCAGCAGAAATATTCTAAGTCCTAGTAAGGAGAGAGAACAGAGCAATATGTGATAGTTAAAGGAGCCAGTGTTCGAGCTTTTTTGTGGACTCTGCAGAAGATGGAGGTGTTCTTCAGTTTCAGAAGTGATGAAACAAAAATGATCCTGTGCTGAAGGGAACTGGGATCTTCCTACTCCATTTATTTGACAGCAGAGGTAAGATACAGTTGAAGATCTGTCTCTTTCCGATTGAAATGGCAGACCCTGCCCTGTGACAGTGGCCATGGGCACTTGGGCACTTCTTGACAGAAGTCAGTGTGATCAAGAAGTTGTAACTTTTCTCTGTATAATGTGTTTCTTCTGGGAGAGCTTGAAAGGGATACATTCAGTATTCTAAATAAGCAGTTACTCCTCATGCCCTCTTTTAAACTGTGAAATGGTACTTTTTTTTCAAAAAAAGTAAATTATGTTAAAATGTAGTTCTTCATTTCAGATGTTAATTGCCTTGGATAAAAGGAACAATTAATTCTGTCCTCTGTAAAGGTTTACTTTCTTATCTAATAGGAAATCCAAACGTGAGAGGAAAAAGAAAGGGTTAAACATGTTAAGTGATTATGTGGCAACCTATCAAAATCTCCATCCTAGTAATATACTAAAATTAACTTGAACAAAGAATTTCCTCGTTGCTCAGTGTCATATGCTGCTTTTTCATTGTTAAAACATTTTTCATGTTTTATCAAAACCATAAGAATTTATTTAAGTAAAATGTCTTTCATTTCTCCTGGATCAGAATGTGTTCCACCTGGTATTTGTATTGGTTGGATCAGAGGGAACAGTAAATCCATGAAAACATAAAGGAAGATGCCACTGAAAATAGTGCCTAAGTACCTAACTGGTGATAGGGTCTTGGAGACAGGTTTTACACAAAGATACTATAAGGTAAGAAAGCTTATTTTCAAACTTTAGGACTTTCAAGTTTGCCCTGAGCATAAGATGCCACTTGCTTAACTTCTGGGTTGATTTTCCTGTGCTGGCACAAACTGCATCTCTTTTGAATGCGCAGGTTCTTAGTGATGCCTTTCTCACTTCTCCATCTTACTTATAGTCTAAAAAATATTTTATTTTTTTTTTATATAACATCAAATAAGTGATCAGATTTTGCAGAAGAGAGGGAGACTAAATATGGTTTTCTTGATGCATGTGTCACTGCAGGGTAGTGTGACAGATTTAATGCTCTATTGCATCAAGGACTAGAGTTATTCCAGTTAATTGCTTTCTGCAAGTAATTAATTATTAATTAATAATTACTTGCTTTTAAGAATATTTTTCTGAAAGGGTACTTGAGCCACTTATGGCCACCCCTTACAGAAGGTGGATGGTTATCATATGTAAGAAAGACACAATTAAGCAAATACACTTTTCTATCACTTTCCCTTTTTTATTGAAATCTTTATCTTGCTCTGTAAGAAGAAAATATTTTACATAGTTCACAATGTACCACAGGCTTTTGAGAATGCTCTTTTGTATTTGGAAGTAATATTAGTTCTACATCAATTGTTTTGCATGTTTTATTTGATTACTGATTACTTTTCCAACTTAATGTCTCCATAAAATGAAGAACAATTTTTCCTATATGTTTCTTGCTACCAGGGGAGAGGTGTGGTAAATATTTTTAGAGGTGTTTCTGTACTCTTAACATTTTCCAGTAATGAGATACGGTCATACTTTAAAAAGCTTCTATGACAATTGAATACACAGATTGGAGATGATGCATTTAGAAAGCATAATATAATCTCTATTAACTCTGTAAATATCATGCCAAATAACTAAAAAGAAAAAAATATCCAAATGCCCTTGCTCATTTCAATTCAATAAAGCATGTTATGTTCTTAAATTAATTTCCATTGATATTACACCTGAATCACATTTTAGGAATGCTACAGAATATTAGAAAAGCTGGGAAATTATTCTTAATCCCCTAACATTGACATATTCTTTATCTCCTAACAAACTGCAAGGAAAGAAAACCAACCAAACCACCACCCAAGCCCTCTCCCCAAAAAAACCCCAAGAACCTACCTTAAAAAAGTCCAGAGAGTTGCATAAAATATGAAGTGCTAACACAAACTATTGAAATATAAATCCAGAATAGCAGGTGTATGCAGTTAAAATGGTTCTTGTTTGCTGTTTTTCCTAAATCAGTATTCATTGTCTAGGGAGTAACAGGAGCAAGTCACCTTCCAGGACAGACTCAGAAAATTAGTCCATTCTTTTTTCTTTAGCTGCACACCCAACTTCTCTATGCAAGACTGCAAAACAAAGTTTCTGCTTCTAAAAATTCAATGTGTAAAGAAAAGAATGTGAAACTGCATGAAGGTTTGTTTTCTGTCTAAGCATACATCTCAAAAAGATGCAAACTACAGATGTCAGGATGGAATTTGGAGAATTATCTCATTATATATTACTATCTATGGGTCTTTTCAAAGTTTCTATGTGAAGCACAGGGTTTTTTTTCTATATATTTTAAATTCCTAAATAATTTATTTCTGGAAAGGATTATGAAAACTATATCTGTAGGTGGACAATAAATATTGAGATCCCAGAAGCTGGATTTGGAACCTCGGGACATTATCAGTGTGTAAGTCTTGATCCTTCATTATTTCAGAAGCAATGCTTCTGGCTGTTTGTTTCTTCTTGTTTGGTGGGGGTTTGTTTGCTTTGGTTTTGTTTTCTGTTTTGTTTAGGATTTTTTTTTGTTTTTTTTGTTATTGTTTGGGGGTTTTTATTTCAGGAGGGGATTTTGTGTGTTATTAGGTATTGGGTTTTGGTTTTTTTCTTGTTTTGTTCTTGTCTGTGTGGTTTTGGTATTTTTCTCTTTGTAAGGAAAGACATCAGAGTCTATACTGCAGACTTAACAGTTTATTTAAGATTCACAGTCAGATTAAGAAATTAGGAGCCTTGTATAGCCTTGCATTTCATCCATAGAAAGCATTAATAACTAGAAAAACAAATAGGTCTTGGACAAATGGCTACTGTTTAAGTAAAATATTTTGAAGGATAAGTCCTTTCAGATTCCAAAAATTCCCCAAATACTTGGAAGTACACCAGCTCCTGTTATTGTTATACTATGTGCATCCATCATGGTTACTATCCATTTTCCAGGCTTAGCAGGTAATAGAATGTTTTTCTAAAACTTTTTTCTTCAATAACAGTAGAAAATAATGGAGTTATCAGTTGAGTTATCAAAACTATGGAATTCTTGTTAAGTTTTCAGTGTGATTCAGTCTTGAGATTGTAAGCCATTAGTCATCACTGTCTGGTTTTCCCTGTCTGAAATTCTGGGGTTTTGGTGCCAGCTAAAGAGAAGGCATCTGCACAACACTGAAATTTGCCAGATGCAAATGTTGGCAAAATGATAATGCCTCTCTTTTTGGAGATTTTTTTTCTGTGTCCCAAGTTCAGTTTGAAACAGCATATGTAACTTTTCCCTTAGATAAAGTAAAGGTGTGGAAAAAGGTTACAAAACGCAGTCACTCAGACCCATTCCAGGAACATTAATGGGAATAGCGATATTAAACTGAGTAATTCAACTTTCAAAAATGGCTCAGCCTGTGTGCCAAATTGTGGTGCTCATCTGTATAAGAAAGATCTTTCTTCATAAAATGCAGCAGGGAAGAGTTCTGGGATGTCACTTGCTTAGATGTGAAAGGCTTTTACGTGTAATTGAAGTACAGGACCAGAAAATAATTGACTGCACTTTAGGTTTCCTATTTGAAAGTGCTCTTCACTATCTCAGAGACTTTGCTTGCCTTTTGCTCACTATTAAGTAGTTGCCTGCTGTAAAATTTTGGGTATTTCAGTATTTTTTAATCTTCAGGATAAACTGCTTGTAGTGACAGTAAGATATGAGTTAAAGGTAATTCAGGGTCAATGCCAGTCATTCAGATAGTGTCATCTCACCTCTTTAACAATGGATTGCAGCCAGACTCCTCCTCTTTGTTAAACCTAATAGACATATCAACATAATCTGTACGACTAAAATTTAATGTTCTTAAGTTTTTTGGGTGTTTTGTTTTTTTGGTTTTTTTTCTCTTTTGACAGCAAGATCCAATGTTTTGTCATTTAAACACTTACTGAGGTTGCTTAATTTTACCAAATACAAATTCTCATTTGATTTAAATCATTAAATATACTCTTGACAACCAAGTGAGATAAGGCAGAAATAAATTGAAATAAAATTTTGCTGGATAAATGGAATCAGTGTGATGCTCAACAGACGTCTGAGGTTTGAGATTGCTGAAATCAACTGTTTCTTAAAATAGTGCATATTCTTTCACTTGAAGTTTGACTTTGCGGTGCTTTCCTTGGCTCATTTTATTTTATGCAGAAGAAATCCTTTTTGAGAGGGATGCGCCTTGCAAAACTGGAAAGCTTGCAAAACAGCTGAGAAAAATTAAAGGCTATTTTTAATGGTTTTCATGTTTCCCAGACCTTAATACCTGTACTACACTCACTCTCAGTCCCCTCCTAACAGCTACCTTAAAATGAGTGGGATGGCTGTAACCTAAAGGTGTAAGTTCTTTCTTATACTAGAAATTATGTCCAGTGACCGAACTTAGTCCCTTAGTACTGGTGCCATATACCTGCAGACGTGTGTCTGTAAGGTTTCAGAGAAACTTGAGGTAGTGAAATAAGTATTTTAAATTTTTTTGATTTATTTTGAACTGGAAGCCATTCTAGGGGCATCCCTTCACAAGTGAGGGATTCCTAATGGCGACAACAACAAGTGGTAGATGTGAGAGTGTCAGGCTAAAAAAAAATATGTTGGCTTTGTAGGCCATCAATGTTTCAGTTTAAAGAGATCATCATAGAGTCACAGAACCATAGAATGGTCTGGGTTGGAAGGGAACTTGAAGATCCCTTAGTTTCAATCTCTCTGTCATGGGCAAAGACACATTTCACTAGACAAGGTTGCTCAGATCTCCATCCAACCTGGCCTTGAATTCACTTGAACATGGTGTTGATGGTGACAGTATTCGATTCTCAGAAAAGTTAATTTATTTCTTCCTGAAATATGCTATTTTTGTGATACGAATTCTCACAAAACAGTGTAGGATACAAAACTTCATTCCTGTCAAAGAGAAAGCAGGATATGAATATTTTAAGCCTCATAGGAGGGAATTAGCTTCAGAAATCTCAGAGGAATCAGCTAGCATGTGTGATCATTTAAGTTTTGAAATTTTGGAAAAATTCTCTATAAAATTAACCTCCTTTCTACTGCTATAGAAGACTATAATTTACCCATCCTTTAGGAATGATCTGTTGAAACTGAGCAGGATAGTTACAGTGATTTAAATTAGTGAGTTGGGAAAAAAAGCTGCTAAACCAGCCTTGGAGAATGAAAACTGGCGATCAACAGCAGAGAGCAAACAAACACTGCCAGTGTTCCCTCATGCTGGGAGGCAAACTTCACCATCAGACTAGGCTGGCCTGTTAATTTCTATCCTAGTGTGGAGGTTGTTTTTCATCTGTTGTGTTTTCAGATGTGTGAATGGGAAGGTAAGAGACTTTCCCATTTCTTTTTTGCCCCTTGATCTCCCTTTGGTTTTCAACCATGAGGCTCCCACTGTGCTTGACTATGTGCTGGAAGTAAAGGGTGCTAAAAGCCGATGTGTCTCCAGATGCCCCATCTTGCAAACTCAAGCAAAGTTTTGTCTTAGAAAAGAAAGTCTGGAAAATTATTTGGCAAATATTTGTTCACATTATAGGTGAGGAGTTTTTTGATCTCATGTTCCCCCATTAGAGTAGAACTGTGTTGCTTCTACCTAATCTATTTCTCTAAAGATTTGAGAATTTGGAACTGTTGCAATCTATTTCTAACACTTGAAATCCAGCATGCTGAACACTCTGACCTATACAGCATGGCAGTGCAACCTGAATAAATTGTCAAAATATGCACACGCACATCTCTTTGCATCTATATTTAGAATGTGCATGCCTATTTATACATAAGCATTTGGATTAAAAAAAATGCAGTGCAAAAATAGAATCATAAAGCTAGTTCCCAATGATCTCTAAATTTAATTAAATCAGTGGTTTGTAAAAAGGCTATTTATTTTATACAGTTACATTTTATTACTTTAACTGCAAGATAAACTGCCTTTTAAATTACAATGAAAAAGCTATTATTAAGTAGAATAATAAAGTTGATGCCTTTTTTAAATCCTCATCTTCCAAATATTTATTCCCATGGTTAATAGCATTCTCTGTGTCCTAAGCTCAGCATTAAAATTATTTAATCTAAACAAATGGAGAAGCTGTAAGTATCCAAGTACAAGAAATTAATTTAAAAAATCCCCTAACTACTATATGTTTTACTGTAGCTGGACTATTATAATTTGTCCTTATGGAAAATAAAATGAAACTATGCAGTACAATCTATTATAAAATCCTTTTTCACTTTAGATGTACTTAAAAAGAACAAGCACTAAATACTACTGGCCAAATTATAAACACACAAAAATGCATTGCTCTAAGCTGTAGGATTCTGTTTCTACACTATTTTTTAAGATAAATATCGTCAATTCTTTTGGGTCTTGTCTGTTTTGTAAAATATAAATTGGACAGTGGTGCACTTTAGCAATGTGAAGTTGGTTTATGACAAATCAACAAAGGCTGAATATGTGAACTTTGCCCCTGTCTTTGTGTCATGCTCATAACCAAAGCCAGGTTCCATTATTGTGGCATTCTGGTTTTGTGGAGTGGAGTGGTGTAGAGTGGAAATACATGATTAAACATATGTACAGTCTGTTTTGGTGCTTTGAGGAAAACTGGGAGTAGAAAATGCACAAGCTGCTTTAGTCTCTTCCTAAGAAATATATTCAGCAGTTTAAAAAGTAGTGCAAGGCAGCAATAATATCCCTTTAGCTACCAGGGCAAAAGGATTGGAGGATTGAGGAAATGGGCAAGCATAAGTCATAACTACATGCTGACAAGTAACGTTCAAGACTTCCTCATTACTGTTGGCCTAATCACAGTGACATCCTATCGAGACTTAAGGTACCTGCATCACCCTTGTGTAGGTTTTACAGACCTGTAGGAGACGAGGCAGAAAGTAAGAGCTGTTCCATCTCAGTGCAGTTTAGGAATAGAAACACATTTTCCCTGGCCAGTAGACTTCAGTGTTAGGATGAAAAATGAGGGGATTTGTTTGCTGAGGCAAGGGAAAGCAGTAACCACCTTGGATGGAATGTCTAGACAAGTGGGAGTTGTGATATGTTAAATGACTGCTTAGATGTTAAAAGATAGTTTAAATCAATTGTAATTCTGAGATGCTTGGATTTTTGCCTCTTACCAGAGCTGTGTCTTATCCCAGAAAAGGTTTCAGTTCCAGGAAAAATCAAACTACTAATGCAATGATACGATCAGTATTTTCCTGAAAGTCAGTTTGATAATTTTATTGTTTGTTAGGCACTGATCCTCTATCAATCTATAGAATTTATGAATCCCATCCCATTAGATGGACAGATAAACTTTTTTGGATTAATTATTAGAACTGTGCTATATAAAATAATGTGTGTAGCTTGCTAGGTAGTTGTTGCATTATTAAACACAAAAATTTGGGGGAATCGGAAATCTCTGATGGTAATAAACTTCTCTTAAGTTTTCTATTCTAATGCCAGTAAGTTTTTGAAGAGGACTCAAAGTGCAATTGCTACCATCTTATTTGAGTGTCTTGTGTGAGGAGTCCCTTTTTATCTGGCACTGTAAATAAAAACAGTATGTTTCTTAAACATTTGTATAAACCAGTGATAAAGCAATGCTATTCACTCTGTATTTGTTTATTCTTTGATTTGCAAATATGTAATTATGGTGTTAAAGTCACTTAGGCCTATTTATCTGCCTATCTGAAGAGATTGTGAGCAAAAGAATATAAAGATTATTCATGTGAGTAATATTATACCAGACTCGTTATGCTAGGCTGACATCTTTATTGTTTCATCCTGATTTCCCACTGTTTTCCCACTTTCCAAATGTTTTCTTAGTGAATTTCTGTACAGCAGTGACTACTACTACATATGTCATGTCTCAGTGTGGGATACTATCATGTGATGTTTAAAGTGTTAGGACTTATGTTCCATGCTCCTTCTACCCCACCCTCTACCTGCTACTTCTCTTTTTTGAATATCATAGGAAGATACATGGATTTCATATCTTTTTTCCCACTTCCCAGGGGAAGAGATTTTTCTCAAAAGATATGCTCTGTGGGGTGCATTTGTATTTTGTTGAAAGGGTGAGCATAAAACATTATTTTTCAGCACAAAACTAACATAAAAACCCTATTACGGGGGCGGGGGTGTGGACTGGGAAGGAAAGGAAGAGGAGAGAAAGCAGAAGAATATAACTGGTCAGCCTTGTGAATAAGAATAAAAGCAAATTCCATCCGTATCTGGATCTAGTGCTCCACTGCCCCTGAAAGAAAGCTTTTCATGAATAAGTCTCTTTAATGATAGAAGAAAAAACACTGAGATCTGATAGTAGGATGTGTCACCTTCTTGCAGTGCAATCATACTGCTTTGTCTGACCTCCAGCAGCACAACAGGGGAATTTGAATTGGTGCTGTGCTGTTTTATAGGGTTGGGATTTTTTGTATAAGAATGGAAGAAAAAGAAAATCATTCCAAACATGCTGTCTCTCTCTCTCTATATATATATTTATGTATACATATATATGTATTCATTTGCACATCTTTTCAACTAACTGCTGGAACATTTTCTGTGGGAACACTGTAGGGAGAAACACTGGAAAGATTGAGTCCATCGTGATGGTTTCAAGACTATTTTAAAGTCATGCATATATTAAGCTGTCTTATTGAATGGAGAAAAAGTTTTGTTAACAGACTATGACAAAGGTAAAAGACAAAGGAATGATCCAGTCATACAGTAAGAAAAGGATGTAGGGACTCAATGAAATACTATGCAAAGACACCATCACTAGTCTTTGTTCCTATGAGCATTATTTCTTCTCCTAGCAGGTACCTTGAAAGGAAGGCGAGTGGTGTCAGGAATAAAAGATGGGGAGATTTTTTTGTACTCAGAGCAGGTGGTCATGGAATCCTGGGATGGTGGAAGGAGAGGAAGAAGGTAAAAAAATATGTTATCCAAAGGTAGTAGGATAAAAAGTGCTATGAAGGTACGGGGTATCAAGAGTTACTAGAAAGGAAAAGTACATTGAGCCTTTCTGAGTGCTAGTCTCATTGTGCTGTTTTTAGGAAGTCATATTTGGGATGTTCTGGTTTTTTATGTTTACTTTCCCTTCTGCATCAGCTTTGCTTTCAAAGTGTTTCTGTTAGACCTCTGACAGTTTTGCATACTTCATGATGAACCTCAGTAGCTTGGGATATTATCCTAAAATGTGGCAGTATGTCACACATAGTCTTGGCTTCATATACCTGTGCTCATACACATGCCTTGCATGAGGACTTCGCTGCCCCGTGGGGTACATATAGAAGCAGACTCTGTCCCTGAATATTTAGCTTCTCTACCTGTCACCAGGGTATTCTGTGATGAGACCATATGCATATCTGTAACTTATCTTTAAAAATTAAATAAGCATGGTATAACAGAAAATGAGCTGAAGCACTGCATAAGCTCTCATGATTTCTAGTACTCTTTATGTTTTAGTAGAGATTTACAGGTTCAGGATGGGGTGAAACTTTTCTCATGAGCTTGCTCGGGGGAATGTCTCAAACTTAATAAAGTCCTCCCCTGCTTGGCACTAGTGCTGTCTGCCACCTACATTAGAAAGTCACATGCAGGAAAAAGTCTCATTTTCTCTGCCAGTGAAATTGAATGACTGTCCTGAACACCACCTTTGCTTTGAGTGGTGTGATATATGTCTTGTTACATACAATTCCTTCTGTATCATTTTCTGTTTAAACAGATCTAGCTGCTTGGATCTTTCATCATATAGATTTGAACATCAAACCCATTTTTACAGATCAAATGTGTTCATGGATAATTGAAAAATAGATGGACAGTTGTCTTCAGTTTTCAACTGTGAAAATACTAACAAAGACTGTTCACCAGTCTCACTCCAGAAGAGAAAATGTAAATAAGCTCAAATCAATTACCTGCTGAATAATGCAACACAAAGCAAAGCTTTTTGAGCTAGGCATGGGAAATTGAATGCTATGATTTTATACAGGATCCATGCCAGGGTCTCTGCTGAGATGGGATGAGTTTTTTGGCAACCAATTAGGAAAAGGAGGAAGACATTATTATTTTTATTGAATTTTAGTTTGCATTCATGTGGCTGAGAACTCTTCCACTCCCCTTTGCTGTGGTGTTGATGTTTGCTCACATACAGATTTTGTTTTAAAATAAATGGATATGTAAGTTACATACTGATGAATTTATAAATGTCTTCAAAGAGTTTTCATAGCCCATGCCAATTTGATTAAAATCCTCTTGAGTTTATACAGAGGGTTTCAGGGAAGCCTGAAGCCTCTTAAAAATACACTTTGCCAAAATGAGTCTAAATAGTTAAAAGCTTTTTACAGAAAATATTTTATTGTTTGTTAACAGTGACAAAGAGAGTTTGCTTAAAATATTTGATCTTTTACACAAGGACAAGAGTCTGAGAATCTAGTGGTCCATGCTGAAATGGGAACTGCTCTTGCATACAGGGAAAAAGCCATGAATTCCAACTGGTTCAACGACTCATATTTTCCACCTCTATGAAACAAATTCCATAAAGATACAATTTAGCTAATAAGAAGAAAGAACTTTGATATGATAAAAGTAATACTAGGAAGGAGAGAAGATCTGGTTCTTGAGCATACTTGAGTTTAGCATCTTTAGACACATTTTAAAGTCAGCTACGTCAGGCTAATGTTATCATTTGTGCAGATGGTCCAGCAATAGCAAAACCACCGCTGTGCATAATTGGAAAGGTAATTTGTTTTTGATGGGTAACCAGGGTTTGGAAACACATAGATTTTGGCATAGGGGAAGCAGCACCCTGACACTGATCACTGGTGTAGGTGTGTTACAGTGCTTTACTAGAAGCAGTTCACTGTTGGTGTGCTTTCTGCTCAAATCTATTTCTCTCCTTCATTTCACCTTTCCCCACCTCCCAAATTATGACTATGACAGGCAAAATTTCCAGCTGCTGTGGGTGAAAACTTTGACCAGGATGGTCCTATGCTTGATTCTAATCACATGTAAAGCTAGGCTATAGCATAAATATTTTAAAATGGAATTAGATAGATTCTTCTTCTTCAGATCTTGACTTATTTAGTTTAGTTTTGCTTATTTATCTGTGTATTTATTTGTTTATGGACCCTTCTCCTTTTGCTCTCAGGCCTTTGCTGCCAGAGAGATGGGAGTAGTTCCTCTGAAGTTGGCATGTAAAAGGTTAACACTGAGCAATTCTTACTTAGGAATATCCAGATCTTGAATTCTAGTTGCAGTCAACACAAAACACACACATATAAATATCAAGGATTACATCCTTAGTTTGTGACTACTTCTGCCACATCAGAATCATAGAATGTTTTATGTTGAAAAGGACCTTAATGATCGTACAGTTCCAACTCCCATGCCATGGACGAGGACACCTTCTACTAGACCAGGTTGCTCAAAGCTCTATCCAACCTGTCCTTGAACACTTCCAGGGATGGGGTGCCCCAGCTTCTTTGTGAAACCTGTTCCA
Source organism: Campylorhamphus procurvoides (assembly GCA_013396655.1). Lineage (NCBI taxonomy): Eukaryota > Metazoa > Chordata > Aves > Passeriformes > Dendrocolaptidae > Campylorhamphus > Campylorhamphus procurvoides. The sequence continues at coordinate 427,983 of WBMV01002499.1, forward strand.
GTGGCTCACCATCCTCACAGTGAAGTATTTCTTCCTAATACCTATTCTAAACCTAGTCTCTTCCAGTTTGAAGCCATTCCTCCTTGTCTAGTCATTACATGCCCTTGCAAAAATATCCCTTGCAGCTCTGTTGTACCCTCCTTTAGAAGGAGGCTTCTAAAAGGCCTCCTTTACATCTGGGGGTCCTGGTCTATGGCAAGTTGAATACAAGACAGCAGTGCCCTGACAGCCAACACTGTCCTGGGGGGCATCAGGCAAAGCATCACTAGGTGGGCAAGGGAGGGGATTGTTCTGCTCTGCTCTGCACTGGGACGGCCTCACCTTGAATATTGTGTGCAGTTTTGGGCACCACAGTATAAGAAAGATATTAAGTTATTAGAGGCACAAAGTGGGGCAGCAAACATAGTGAAGAGCCTTGAGGGATACCTGTATGAGGAGTGGCTGAGGGCACTTTGTGTGTTTAGCCTGGAGAAGAGGAGACTGAGGGGAGACCTCATTGCAGTTACAACTTCCTTGTGAGGGGAAGAGGAGGGGCAGGCACTGATATCTACTTTGTGGTGACCAGTGATAGAACCTGAGGGAATGGCCTGAAGCTGTGTCAGGGAGGGTTCAGTTTGAATATTAGGAAAAGGTTCTTCACCTAGAGGGTGGTTGGGCACTGCAACAGGCTCCCCAAGGAAATGGTCACAGCACCAAGCCTGACAGAGTTCAAGAAGCATTGGATGACACTGTCAGGCACATGGTGTGACTCTTGGGGTGTCCTGTGCAGGGCAAGAAGTTGGACTTCAATGATCTTCGTGAGTCCCTTCCAACTCGGGATATCCTGTGATTTTATGACTCTCCCTGGAGCCTTCTCTTCTCCAGGCTGAAGAGTTCCAACTCCCTCATCCTGTCCTCATATGAGAGGTGTTCCAGTCCTCTGATAGTCTTTGTGCCCTCCACTGGACTTCCTCCAGCAGGTCTATATCCTTCTTATGTTGGGGATCTCAGAGCTGGATTCAGGACTCCAGGCAAGGTTTCATCAGAGTGGAGCAGCGGGACAGAATCTTCTCCATTACCTGCTACCTGCACTGATTTGGGTGCAGCCCAGGACCAAACATGGTTATGTTTGAAGCTCATGTTGAGCTTCCAATCCATCATCCTCCCAGGTAACTGCTTTGTGCTGGAATATGTAGTGAAAACAACATGTTAGAAATATTTTGCCTTATGCCTTTGACCAAGACCTGCAGTTAGGACAAGGGGCCAAACAAAGGTACATTTGCATAGAGTGAGTTTTAGTCAGCACAAAAAAACAAACAAAAAACAAAACCCTGAAAACTAAAACTGGCAGATGCTACACCTTGAGTTGCGTGGCAAGAGTAGGATTTTGAGGTTTAGCAATCCATATTAATTAAGCATTTGGAGTTGAGCAAGTAGAAAGGAATGCAATCTCTGAGAAAAAAAATCTTAGAAAAATATTATAATAACTTGTCAATGAAATAAAAATGGCAGTGGTACTGTTGTGGGAATAGTATGCTATACTTCAGAAAACAAAGTATTTGCTTGCTGGGTAGTATGATGATAAAGTTATGTAATACATTAAAATTGTGAATTTGAACTGTTTGTTGGTTTTGTGATCAGATATATTTATTTTATTTAACAAGACATTTGTTAAGTTGAGCTTTCCAGAAGACAGGAATTATCATAATGTAGTTATGAGGTGGCTCAATGTGGAAGTGAGGTGTATGAATGCTTGCTTCAATTGTTGTTTCTCAACGTAGCTACATAAATTGCTTAAATGAGAACAAGATATGTTTGGAGAATGTTTTGGGAAAACATTATCCCATTTGTTAGTTGCCTGGTTTTATTAAGCCAAAAGGATATTCTGAAAATAAACAACATAATGAACTCTTGATTTATGAGAATTTATTTTTGACCCTAGTAAAGGTTTAAATTTGTATATTAATTTCTTCTTAAACAAATTTATATTTTTTTCTGGGATAAATTAAAGTCTGCTTAACCACATTAGATTTCAAAACATAGTAGTAATGAATTGAATTTTATCTAACTTCTATTTAACCTAATAGTCAGTGTGGGGAAAGTATTTTTATTGTTCATAATAATGACAGAGAATAGCCTTTTAATGTGTCCTAGCCTAGTAGTAAGGTAGTACTTTATGTTATCCACACATTATGGTACCCTGTTTTATTGTTTTCCTTTCCAGGACAGTGTCTAAAGCACTTGAATTATTAATTTAAACGTGGTAAGGTGTTTCCTAGGCATATATTTTTATTTTTAGATAGCATGCTGTCTCCATTTGTTTGCCATTCATGTGTATTTCTTATCATTTGTATAATCTTTAAGTATAAAGGACACATACTTTGGTTGCTCTACCAGTAATTCTCTATGATAATAATAGTTTTCTGGAGGATGCCACAGCAGGAATTTCCTCTATCTATTTATGCAACACCAAAGGGTAAACCTCCTACTAGGTAATTTATGTGGAAAGACAGCTTCAGTTTACATGTTAAGTGATGCTTTAGCACTTAAGGCTAAATTAATACTAATCACGTTTGTGTAACTATTGACAATTGTTGTGACCTCTGGCTTAGTATTTAAAGAGATGCATATGTTTAATTATCAGCAGTAGATTTTATCTATCCATAATTGCCATCAAGAATGAATTATAAGTAAGTGGGAAGAATTAACAGGAGAACAGAGTTAAGGACACCTTCCCTCCCCAGAAAGAATGAAGAATAAAGGTTAACTTTAGCTGGTGATGTGGCTACATTTTCAAAGGAATTTCTTAATTTTTAAAATGCGCAGAAACTTTCCCCAAGCAACCAAAAAAAACCCAACCCACAAGCCCAAATTAAAATTCCTCCCTTGTTCAAAGTAATCTGTGAAATCTTTAGTGAACTGGGTAACAAAAAGAGTTATCTCATATAGGTCAGTGTGGATTTATACTGAAGTCAGGATCAGTTATGATAAATCTTTTCTGGGTGGCTGTGGGGAAGTTCTCTAGGAACAGATGAGAGAGAAGAACCTTCTCAAAATCATAGTGAAAGATCAATAAGCAGGGTGAAAATTGTCATGACAGTGTCATGACAGACTCTTGGAACAATTTCTTATATTAGTGAAATACCTATGAAAATCCAGTAAATTTGAGGAAGACTTTCCTGGAGGATCTTTTCTCCTCTCACCCCTCAGTAACATTCATTGTAAAAATAGGCTTCTTCATAATACATATCTCACATATATCCAATAATACAGATGCTACTTATTAAGAAAATAGGTCTAACTTAATAACAACATCAAATATCTCTAAATCATAAATAGTATGAAAATATAATGGCCTTAACACCACAACCTTCATGCATTTCAAATGAGCATTTTTCTTAAAGTATCATCTTTGTTATAACAACTTCTTGTAAAGCCATTGATTTTGTGTTGCTTCAAGGAAGGTGCAATTTATTACTGTTAATAATGTTTCCGTGATTACATGAAAGATTCCTTGTTTCCACTGATTAATTAACCCACCATAAAGTAAACCTTCTGTTTAGAAAGGTGATGAGTGTTGTTTATAAAGTCTGTCTGACATCTCTAGTTGTTATGTGAAACAAGCTTTGGGATGTGAACCTTCTGGAAACTTTTTCTTCATTTTCTTCTCACCTGTCTCTTTGCCTGGTTGTTTGGTGCTGCTCCATATCTTTTGTGCTGATGCATTATTTCTCAACTTACTGTTCAATTATGTAATGAATTGCTTCATAAAAGACGATAAAGGAGCTCAGAAAGACAGCAGCAAGAGCTGAAGCCCAAGAAATGCCCTGCTGGGTTACTCCCAGGCCATCACAGGGACCACCAGCCTATGCAGGACCTGTCTGCACAAGTCCAGAGGAGCACAGGAATGCACAAGGACAGGTTGGAGCCCAAACCTAGAACTTCTGAGTAACAACAATCTGATCCAGACCCCTATCAGTGTATCTCAGCTGAGCCATCAACCTTAGTGTCCAGTCATGAAACCCATCACAATGTGTTATGGGAAGCAGCTTTGCAAATCATCTTTCAAGCTAAAAGCAGTTGTTTCCTAGGGGTGGAACTCATTGTAGAATGGTGAGGGGACTGGAGCACAAGGACTCTGAAGAGTGGCTCAGGGAGCTGGGGGTGTTCAGCCTGAAGAAGAGGAGACTCAGGGGAGACTTTATCACTCACTACAACCCCCTGAAAGGAGGTTGTAGCTGGGTGAGAGGTGGTCTCTTCTCCCAAGCAACCAGCAACAGGACAAGAGGGCACGGGCTTAAGCTGCACAAAGGGAGGTTTAGGTTAGACATTAGGAAGAAGTTCTTTATAGAGGGAGTGACTGGGCACTGAAATGGGCTACCCAGGGAGGTAGTGAAGTCACTATCCCTAGGAGGTGTTTAAGAAGAGACTGGATGTGACACTTAGTGCCACTGTCTAGTTGAAAACAGGGTGTTGAGTCATAGGTTAGACTCGATAATCTCAAAGGTCTTTTCCAACCTAGTTGATTCTGTGAATTTTTTCCTCAATAAAACTGTCAAGGGCAAATGGTTTAGACCATTGTAGCTGATGTGAAATGATCAGAGGTGAGTCGAGGAGGAAAATCCCTGAAAATCTAAAAAAGAAAAATGACCTTTCAGGGGTATAGAACTCGCAAACAGAAGAGAATTTGAGGATTGTGTAAAACATGCAAAGTTTTAAGGGGATTGTGGTAGGGTGTGAAACTTTACTATGGGATTGATGGTGGGGAAGCAAAGTGGGTCCACCTTGAACTAGTGTGAGGGAAATAGAGATGTGAGTGGGCTAAAAGAGGCTGGTTGGGTGTATACAGGTTGCTGGGTATGCATTTGCCTGACTGACCTTGACTATCACAGTCTATCCTCTGTTGTTATTCAATCCTGTTTGTAACCATCCTCCACGTGGGTTGTGCAACCTCTGTCCTGTTGTTGAATTCTAGCAAACTGCAAGTCACACCAGTCCTCAAGTAGGATAAAAAGTCTGAGTGCCAGCATCTGCAGTGAGTACAAACTCCAGGGATTTGAGGTGTCAGCTGCTGGAGGAGCCCCACAGTCTGGGAGCCAGCTACTGACCAGACCAAGTATCCATAACCAGCCAATGGAAAGACAGGCAATGTATATGTGTGCCTGTTCCAGTGGTGGACCTGGTTCTGATTCACCAGACAGATGAACGCTTAGAGCATCTGTGCTTATTCCTGCTTGTCAGAGTCTTGTGCCTTTCATGGATAGTGGTAAAGGCACTATTCTGTCTATGCTGCTCTGTGTGGCTGGCCATGTGTGCATATAAATATATTTGTAAATATATAGTTATAGATGTGGGTGTCTGTCTGAGAACACTTGGGCAGTCTCACTACTTAATCTGGATACCTGGAACCACTGCAGCCTTGCATCAACCCAGCTGTGGTAAGACTGAAGCCCACCAGATTTGACAACCTCTAACATTATGTATTTTTGAATGAAAACTAAGTAATTTTATTCAAAATATGGTAATTGCAACTTGTAACTCCCTTTTAATTTTAAATGTCTTGGCAAGATGTGCGTGTACTATTCATTAATTTTGCTGAACTGAAACATGATTTAGGGTAAACCCCAAAGTTTGGTACAGAGCAACAAATACTAGCGGGTTTCAACTTTCTTTACTCTGTAAATGGGCTCTAGTCACTTTCTTATGCTGATTGCTAAAAGGAGCATTTCTGAACAGAAAAGTAACATAGGGTTAATTCAGGAAAGCAATATTGTAAAAAATAAGATTTGCTCACTGGAAATTATAAAATGAAGATTCCTAGGGAGATAAAAAACTACCTGGGAATAATTTGACTAAGCAGTAAGCCACTGAAAGTGGAGCCCTGTACTGTAGTATTCTTACAGCTTTTGTGCATATTTATATATTTTAATTGGAAAAAATACAGAATTTTGCCACCTGGAGTTTTTACATGCTGCTTTTCTGTGGGATATGAATAGATTTCAGTTTATGAGTTAATAATCTAACTAAAAACATAATGATTAATTCAGTATTATTGTGAAAAGGATTGACACAACTTGAATGTACTGAGTGTATTCCTGCCTGCCTTTCTCACTGAGTTATTAATCTGCATATAAAAATTATGTTGAATTACTACTCGCAAAGGAGGATTTGACTGCATAGTGTGTGATGCTATTAGTTGATAATAGTGGTCTCTCTAGTCTGCCAGGCAAAGACTAACAAGATCCAACAGCTGGAAGTCAAAGTCAACCAAGTCCAAACTGGAAAGACAGTGAAAACTGCTGGGAGTGAGGGTAAGCCACCACTGGAACAGATTACTCAAAGGTACAGTAAATCTTTCATATTCCTGTTTCATCCCTAGCTATCTTTCTTAGGAATATCACCTGATTTGTCACATACTGAAACTATGTAAAGGTGTTTTATACCTATTTAATGATTAAGGTTGAGCTAGAGAGAGAAGAAACTGCAAGAGATGTCTATCTTTGTAGTTGTTCAGACATTTTAGACAAAGATATAGAAAAGTCAGGTTAAAAAATTCAGTGGGCTAGTGGGTCACAGTGCGACTGTACTTGCCTTAAGAAACTCATAACCCATATTGTGGTGAAGAGGCATTTTTTTGGTGACAGAATTTAACTAGGAAGAGTGTGTGATGGGTATATTTATCCCTCACTGTTGTCAGTTCCTGCCAGAAAAGCGGCTTCCATACTATAGGCTATATTGCGAAGAGCCTGCAACAGGGGTTTGGTATTTAGGATAACTTGACCAAGTTAAAGGTTTGTTCGGTTCCAGTGTGATTCAGAGAGTACACGGATATTGGTGTTAAATATTCAGGCCCTTGGAGCAGAGCAGTTGATTCTGTTAGAAATGGTACAGCTTGCTTTTGAGAAGGATGTTGTGAGTGATACTTTGCTACCCAGACATCACACATGAAGTATAGAGCTGTAAAACCTTAGTATATAATTACAATTTTATACATGTTTTAACCTGTTCAGGGCCAGCCTACCAGTCTGTTACTTTTGTAAATGTGATAGTTCACATTTTCTCGGAGCAGAACAAAAAAAACCTATGGTGATTAAGTTCCTTTTACTAAAGTTAATAGCAATGACTATTACTAAATGAGCAGAGTTGTGGGTTTGATTTTTCTGATAAAATGAAGCACAAAGAATAGGAATAAAAGCAAGTACAGTTCTTGTCAGAAATGGATGACAGAGGAGCTGTAATGGGAGGAAAGAATTCAGTTAAATTACATGCTTGAAAACACATGGCTAATAGATGGGGGAGAGATACATCAGTTACATTAATGCAGATCAATAATTGATCTTTACAAAGAGGGATAAGAGACAAGTGTATCATTAATGAGAAGGAATTAAATACAGTCAAGAAGTCAAAATCAGGCATCATCAAATATGAAGAGCGAGGTTGAGTGAGGAAACAAATCAAACTTCTATTCAATGGCAAGTTTTGTGGTCTTGTTAATGGCACTCAGCTCTATTGGGAAAGAAGAATAACCTTTCTGAAGACATGAATGTGCTTTCATTTGAAAGTAGAAAGTTAATAGCTCTTTAAAATTCAAAACAAATTCTTGTATCTGAACCTAAAAAGTTGCTTAAATGTGTAAAGATGATGAATAAAGACTGTAGTTAGCAAAGAATTCTGGACAGCTACAACTGATGAAGCAAAATGCAATCAGTTTGGAAGAAAAAAATAAAGAAAATGTGAACTGGGGGATTTAGGACTGACAAATGAGGAAGTCCAGTGAAGGTATTGCAAATGATGAAATCCATATTTTATTGGAGATTTTCTGCTGTTGCACAAAAGAGAGACTGAAATGGCATAGAACCGAAGAAAGTCATACCTGCATCCTTTGTGACTAATGAAAAATTGAAAACTTGACTCAATACCTAGAATAGTGAGGATTTTTAAGTGGATATCTCTGTAAAGAAGAAGGGAATAATAAAAAGAAAAAAAAAGGCATTTTTTTCACATCAATAAATTAAGCAAGGAAAAGTTATTGACACAAAAGCAAAAAGTTGTAATGGCACAATGAGAAATAGAAATCATTATCTCATTTCCATGAGTAATATTTCTAATATTTTTGCTGTAAAACATGGTATAAATCTGTGGGAAAAAAAAAAGAGGTCTGAAAATGTTCCTGGTTTTCTCTCAGCAGGGAATTCCCATTGTGTTTGGTTCCTGCACAGTCCCATGTTATTGGATCTCACAGCTTTATTGTCTTATGCTACTTAAGATTAAAAAAGAGAGGGATTCATCTTCCCCAAGATCAGGCTTTAAGTTGATAATACAGATTGTGTTTACGACCAATTAGCAACTGAAAGAGCTAAATTTGCAATACTAGCTGGTTAAATGTGTCCGTAATACAACCTGTTTTTATCTTCCCATGATTTTTGCAAAGTAATTATTTAGATAGAAGGGAGGAAAAAGTGATTCAGGATTTCATCCCAAGCTCATTGTGCTCTCTGGAAAATGACTGTAACCTTCCCATAATGCTGATGTGCTATTTTTGCTCCATCTGTGCAGTAATAAACATTTTACAGAAGAGGAGGAAGGTCAGCAGCCACTGTGATGTCTTGTTTTTGGGTCTTGTGTTTTTTTTTTTCTGATGTGAAGTTTATCAAATCTCTGTGTGTCTACATCTGCCTTTTGACAGGTGCTGACTGCAAAAAGTTTTGTGCTGAAGAGTATTTCATGTTTGTGACATGATGAGGGATGGGAACACCAGCTTGCCTCTGTCCACCTTGGACAAGCCCTTTAAATTTCTTGCTCTTTCTTCTTTCAGACCAGAGTACATTTCTTATTTCAAAATATGAAGGTCAAAGTCCTTTTACTGTGCTGTTCCTGTCCCTATACCCTCAAGCTATAAGAATATACAATAAATATTACAGTAGTCAGAATGGTTATGAATTATTTTTCCAGTTCAGGTATTTGTGAGAATTCCTACATTGGTAGACTCTTGAACCTGAAGTTCTCATTGTCCTTTTCTCTATCTTACCCTCTGTGTCTTCTGCAGCTTTTGCTATTAAAATTAATCAGCTGAGTACAGAATGAGCATCATTTGAGAACAACTCCTACTGTGCCTCATCAATGGACATAAACACTTCTGAGTACCTCAATAACTAGTGTTATTTATAGGATATTATAAAATATAAATTTTATGATATGAACACCTGTCCACTAAACACTGAACTGAGAGCAGCAACTTTTTTGTGCCTGGATCAGAAAAAGGGAGCTTGCAATGACTGAAATTAACTTCTGGAATGGATTTGAGTCAATGACTGAGAAATGGTGGTCCAAATCCTATTATAGTATTTCTTTAAACAAGTCTCTTATGAGTCCCTTTTACTCTAAAGTTCTATATGCACACACATTTCATATGGAGATTTTAGGATGACCCTGAGATTATTTTTTATTATTTTTTTTAAATTTAAAGAAAAAAAAAGGTGTTGTACTTAGATGGATACCCATTTGACTTTGTTGGAAAGTAACTTTTGGCTAGTATCAATAAAAAAACCACTAGTTCTTATGTAATAAATACTGACTGAGGGATTTCAACAAACCAAGAATTTTTACAGTGATTCAAGAAGAATAACTAAACCCTTTTCTAAGAGTGCAAAAATAGCAGAAAATTGAGATAGGACTAAACAATAATGAAACCCAAATATAAGGTTTTCATAATGTCAATGAGAGATTTGTAGAGGAAGATAAAAGACCCTTTAACCTTCCATGCTGATTTAATCTCAGAAATATGCTCCAGTTCTACAGATCACCCACAGGCAACGTGTTTCTAAATGTGCTAACAGGTTACTCAGGGCAGCACAAGTCCAGTTTAGTATATATGAATGCATATTTATTTATTTATTTATTTTGTGTAAATCTATGTATATTTACATATATATATAAAAATATGATAAAGGATGTCTTGTTGAGCTGATTAGGAGGAAAAAGCACTTCTAAATTATGAGGTTAAAAAAAATCTAATGAGCATGAAAGGTTATATTGCACATGAGTGCACAATTGGCTTTCCTGTGAGATGAAAATTATAGCAGAACTGGGCAGCAAAGGCACTACACTGCTTTTGCATTCCAGGATTACCTGACATGGAAGCTGTTCCAGCATTTCTGTGTGTTGCTTTATGTATTTTGATTGATACTGAGAGTTACTGGCATACTGGAGGAACTCCCTGCTGTGCATATTATGATATGCTGTGAATTCCAGAAGAAGCTTTTGCTAACAGTGTAATAGGAGAAAACTCATGGCAGATATGTCTTCCCTTTTTCTTTAGAAGCCAGCATGGGAGATAAGATATTGCTGGGGCAGAAGCGATGGGGTAAGTAGAAGCTGATTATGAAGCTCTAGCTATCCAATGTTCATGATAAGCTTTATTAATTTTTGTTTGACATTTTTCCTTTGACTGTATTTTTTTCCACCAGATCTATGTGATAGGAAACTGACGACTTGTGCAGGATTTGTGAAAAATTAATGCGATCATTGAGCCTATGGGGACCATTCAACCAGGAATGCCAGCACCCACAGTGATCCCCCAAGGTTACCAAATTGTAATCATTGAAAGATTTGAAATTTGAAAGATTCAGTTTGAAAGATTCCTTCCGTTTCCCTTTCTCTGTGTCATCTGTTAATGTGCAGGAGCCA